>JAVFHQ010000041.1:0-250471 GCA_035135055.1 Oleoguttula mirabilis | reverse complement strand
GGCGCTGTGTGGAGTTGTGTGGTGGGCTGGTACTCATCCATCGGGCTCCGGATCGCAATTGGAGGTTGCGTTTGTGCAGTCGCGGATTCGGGGGTCGGTCGGGTGTGGTGTTGAAACGAAAGTTCGGATGCAGCTTCCTGCGGCTGGACGGGACGAGACTGGTGTGGGATAGGTTGGGGCAGGATAGATTGGACAAGGCAGGGCGGATGACAGAGAAGAGCTTGCTCGCTTGCTTGCTTGGCGAACTGCCCGGACAGTCCATGGATCGTGGCGGTTTCATACTTTGGCGCGGTCTTTTCGGCGCTTCTGCGCGCAGCATTCGTGAGTCCGGTGGCCTTTTATGGAATCGCTGCACTGCGCGGCATCTTGAGCGGTGACGCGCTGGAAGGGCGATGCGTGGGGTATAGATTGCAAACAGGAAAAGCGATGGGCAAGGAAAAGGAAAAGGAAGGAAAGGGGACTAGGCGCGAAATCGCTTTTCCCCCGATCTAGCCACAGGCATGCCATGCCATACATAGTACACAGAACCATCGCTTTCGCAACACGCCTCCACCCCCCCTCTTCCTCTCCTTTCCTCACCGCTTGCCCCCGCCAATCTTCAAGCTCCTCTTCGGCGCCGCCGGCTTACTATACAACCACAACCCGACAAACCCCACCCACCCGGCCACCGTCACGCCAATCCCCGAGATCCACGGGTACGCGCCGCTGATCACAAAGGACCTGGGCCACTCGTCGTGCGCGAAATGGCGCACGGTGACGGTCCGCTTCTCCTCCACGCTGGTGTAGAAGGGCCGGCGGTACTCGACGAAGAAGTTGAAGATGCCGTGGTGGTCCGGGACGGTGAAGGTGGTGGCGAAGGTGGTGCTGTTGGGGTTGCTGTTGGATGTGGGGGCGGGGGCGAGGTTGAGGCGCTGGAAGGGGGACAACATGCTGAATTCCAGCTGCACGGCGTCGGTCGCGGGTGGGGTGAAGGGGCCCCAGTGGTCGGTTGCCCACTCCGAGAGCTCGATGCTGTAGTGGACGTCGTTCTTGATGCGGTAGATGGGCGGGTTGACATCCAACACCGCGCCCGCCGCCTCGGTGCTGTTGCTCGCACCTTTCTGCGCGCCTTCGTTCAGGTAGTGCTGCACCGTGCCGACTCTCAGCACGCCGGCCTCCATGAACGTCCACTGCGTGAGCTTCTGCGCGAAGGCCCGGTTGCTCGTGGGGGTTGATTTGCTGCTGGTGCCGGGGAGCTGGACGGTGGCGGAGAACCAGGTGTCTTCCAGCGCTTCCACGCTGCCGAGGACGGCGAAGCGGGCGCTGTTGCGCGCTTGGAAGGCGGTCACGAGGGAGAGCTGGGAGCCGGTTGCGAAGACGTCGTCTACGCCTTCAGCCTCGTCCTTCGGGTTGTAGGTGTAGGCCGTGCTCGGCGCCTGCAGGATGGAGGAGAGCAGGGGAGACGCGTTGCCCAGCACGGCTCCGACGGCGCGCGGGAAGGCGATCAAGCCGTCGACGGAGAAGAAGTTCTTCTTCCCTGCCAGCTCCGGGCTGGACAGGAGGAGAACATCGTGCTTCTCGCTCGCTTGCTGGGTATCGTGGTTGAAGTGGTCCACCACCAGGCTGTTCCTGTCGGGGGGCAGACTGATGTCGAGTTCGAGCAATAGACTGCTGATGGCGCTGGGGACGGAGTGGTCGGCGGAGAGGGCGAGCAGGACGTTGGAGCCGGCGTTGATGAAGTCGACGATGAGGTTCGGGGTGAGGGCGGGACCGAGACCCTTGGATTGGGTGGGCAGGAGCAGGAGGTGGGAGTAGGCGGGGACGCCGTGGTGGAAGAGGGCGAGGGCGGGGTCTTTGGGGGCGCGGTAGGTGAGGTGGAAGCCGCGGTCTGGTAGTATAGCAGGTCAGTGTGTAGTCGCTACCGTTATGAGGGAACAAGGCACTCACCCGCCAGATCGCTCCAGAACTGCGAGTACTTGCTCTTCTCCGCCTCGTCTTCCAACACCACCAGCAGCTTGGGACCCTGTGCCGAGAGGGCTGAGACGAAGCCCAGGAGGCCCAGGAGCAGGCCGAGTAGTCGTAATTGCATCGTGCCTGTGTGTGTATGCGAGCAGCGCAGTGCTTCGTTCAGCACTCGCACGTGAAGCTGTGGTAGGAGGGTCTAAAGCTACGTTGCGGCATTGCAGATGCCAAGCCTTGCGGCTCTGCGGGCGGGATGGAAGCTTGGGCGCCGGCGGGTCGATTGGACGAGCAGGGCAGGGCAACAGCGACTCCACGAGACGACGACACACCCATAGCGACAGACCATCCCGTCCTCCTCCGCACACCTGTCGCCTCGCCCGCCTGCCCACCATGGCGCCCGTCACCTTCTGGTCTACGCCCGGCCAGTACATCCAATGGGCCGCCCGCTACAAGCCCGCCATCTTCTGGAGCATCGTGCTCGGCAGCATGGGCCCCGTCTTCGTGGTATGAAGCACCGCCAGCTATCTAGTCAATTGGAAAAGGTCAAGATGGGGCCATGGCTAATAAACGAACCCCCCAGGCCGTCGTACCGCCCGTCAGACGCTACTTCGGCGATGGGCCGAGGCCGCAGATACCGTTGACATATCCAAGTGAGTTGATACCTGGTGTGGGACGGACGAGAGCTTGAGCTTGGGCGTTGTGGCTAGACTTTGATTGTGGGGGAAGAGGATATGCCGGGCTAACACACGTGTACCTGCAGTCCCCAAAGGCCCGCGCCGCATACCGCAAGGCTACGATGACTGAGAGCCTGCTTGCTGGCTAGCGAGAGGACGAGACATGTACAGAGCGAGCAGCAGCAGCCGTTTCGGATGGGCAAGGCAGGAGTTCCGGAGTTCATTGCAGAGGGTCGCGAGAGCCGGCCTTGGGACTGGCGCGGCGGATTGTACATATGACTACGCCATCAGACTTCCACAATCGAGGCGGCACCACCCGTGGGACCGTGCACGTGCTCTTGGATGAGTATGAAATGGCAAGCTCGAGCATATGCTCCAGTCTGAACGGACTCCACCCGCATCTTCCGAGGCAGAGGGCGATTACTCATCGGAGAGCTCAAACAGTCAGCCGACCGGGCGTGTATCACAAAACATTCATGTGCCCGCCTTCGTTGTCAGCCAGCGCAGGGCTCTGCTGGCGGCGATGATGTTCATGGTGGCGTGACAACCTCCCCTCTGCCTGCCACCATGGTCATCACGCTGCAGGCACCCGGGATGGCCCACCAGCCACCAAGGTAGTACCATCAAGGTCACCCATCACCAATCTCTCCTTCTGCCTTCTATCTTCTTGTCTTCTTACCGTCAGACACACCAATGCCCTCTCCACCCCACTCATCACTTCCACCACCAACAACCAGACCAGAGAACGAGCAGCAGCAATGTCCCCCTCCTCCTTCACAACACCGAGGGCCTCACCATCCACCACCACCACCACAACCGACATAGCAACCACCCTCCCCCCCGAACTCTGGCTCGAAATCCTCCCCCACATCCCTTACTCCCCCAAAGCCATCTCCACCATCCGCCTCACCAGCGTCCGGCTCAACAGTCTCCTCAAAACCCACGAGCACACCCTCGTGGCCGACATCAAGCGCGCCCAGTTCGGCCGCCAGGATAACAGCCAAGCCAGCAGCCTCGCGCTCTTCCCCAGCCTCGAGGTCACCACTTACGCCGGCCTCCGCACGCTGCACAAGCGCTTGCAAACGCTCGACGAGCTGCACAGCCAGTGGTCAAGCCTCATCAACCACTGCGCCGCCGGCGAACTACAGTGGCTAGCCGGCCGCTGGCAGAACGTGCACAAAACCGGCCTCCTGCTCCTCTACCGCCTCCAAGATTCGAAGACGTACGAAGCAAAGATCGCGCTGCTGAACACTCTCCCCGCGACGAGTCTGGCCTGTCTGCTCTTCACGCTGATCAGCAGCATCACGATCCTGCGGGTCGTCGGCCCGGCGCCGATGCACCGGACGTACCGGCAAGCGGACGTGGCGGCGCGCAGCGATGTCGAGCTGGCGTTTGAGGAGATGCTGTTGGGGCACGGGCCGGGGTTCTTCGCCGCTATGCTTGGTGGGGCGGGAGGAGGGCGGCGGGCGGGTGCAGCGGGAGATGGGGCGGAGGCGGGGTGGGCGATCAGGTATGTCACCCATAACATCTTGCTCACAAGCCGAGGGCGCTGCCTGACATCTCGCCATAGTGTGCTGCAGGCCGAGATCGCCAGCATGGAGGACCGGCAACTGCCCTACCCCTCCGGCGCCGCCAAGCCCTCCACCCTCATAGCGTCCTTGCGCCGCGCCTTGGCCGCGAGAGCCGAGGTGCAGCTCACGCAGACGGTGAGCAAGATGTGGGAGCTCCTCTCCGGCACGGCCTTCGATGCGGTCGACCAGGGGAAGATGGTGAAGTTGGTGCGGGGCGAGGAGATTGAGCGGGGGATGAGGCGGATGGGGTTCTGACTCGTGGCGGCGAGTATGGGCGTGGCCGGGAATGGGGTGTGGCGGGCGGTGGTGCGGTAGAAGGGTGTGTGTGGGTGTGGTGTGGGTGTGGGTTTGCAGCGGTGGGGTTTCTTGATTGCTATGCGAGGTCTGAGAGGCTGAGGCTGGAGGCAGAGACGGATTGCGGAACAGCATGAATAGATGGGGAACGGGCATTGGGCCCAGACTGTATCCCAGATCACGATGGTGCAGCATCGGAGTCGAGGGATGCTCGATGGGATTGGGCGCGATACGAGGCTGGGTGGGGTACATCCACATTCACTTGCCTGGGAGTAATCCGTCGGCTGGACATATACTGTACCCGGTGCAGACGGGTTCGGGGTCTGAGGGTAGTTCGAGTAGGACGAGCAGCAATTCCTTACTTTCTATCAATGGGGTGGATGCGGACGTTTTATTTCGTGAGAGGCCGCAACTTACAAGTCTTGTCTGCCAGACCTCTACGTCAAGCGTGAAGTTCACCTACGGCCGCCGGCGGAACGTCGGCGGTCCGTCAGCCCGAGTCCCACATCCGCCGTTATAACGAAGGCATGAAGTCCCTTGGTCTTTTTCTTCTTCACTCGGGCCGGCGAGCGCCGATACAGGAGGGGAGAGACACCTCTCGGGCAAGACTGTGACGACAATGGGGTGTACCAACCCAATGCTTGAATTTTCCTACGCACATGAGTACATCGGAGGCTTCTGGGCGCCACAGCCTGCTCCGCGACCTGCTCCGGGTCGACCTTCAGGAGGGCTCATCTCCGCCACGCCGCATACCCTTCAACCGTGCTGCGGCGCCGTCGTCCCGGTCATGGGTATCAACGACATGCAAGAACTTCCTCGACGTCCTGGTGCAAGACCGGCGACGACGACGAGCTCCAGCTTGGGCTGCAGAGGCGTTACTAGTGCTGGAGCCGGTGCCTCGTCTCCACCGCGATGAATGGCCCAAGGCAACCTCACCGAACCGGTGCAAAGCATGCTGGCCAGTGCCGCACAACACTGGAGACTGACATTGCTCGTCCGCTGCTCATGGACGGGCAAGCACGACAACGTCCTCCCATTTCTACATCACGCTCCTCCTCGATCGGCCTCCATCTTACGCCCACCCACAAACCATGCCTTGCCCACTGTGCTCGGCCGCGGACATGTCGATCGCGTTGGCCAGCTAGCTGGAGACCACCGCACAAGTACCTCGATACCTCCGCATCCTCGAGCCATTCGTTGAGGATCTTGGGCATCTGAAGGCTGAAGCTCATCCAGGCGGCGGCAATGCTTCCTCTCGCAATTACGCAGCTCCGCGATGTCATGGAGGCTGGAGCTCGGCGCCTGTAGCTGGAGGGCGAAAAGGTCGGTGAGTCGAGGAGTCAGGATGAGTATCTTCGGGTGTAATGTCTTTGCCGCATCTGCGGCTTGGTCCGCCGCCGTCTTGGGGGTTTGGCAAGAACTTGGGTAACTGCACCGACCGAGGACACTTGTATCTTTCGCCCCTGTCTCTTGGGCTTGATTCAAAGGTGTCTCGTGTCCTGGGACAGCACTTTGACGCTTGAAGACGTACATCTTTGCTTATGCAGCACAATAACCGGATGACATCCCTGGGCGTCTTGAAGGTGCTCCAGACCCGCGATGATCGAGCAACGTGAGTCGTACCGTACTCGGTGATTGGTAAGTTCAACAAGTCGAAGGCCGGGCAGCGTCGGTCGTTTGCTTGTTATTTGGCTTACTGCACATTGTTTCCAGCATGTTGAGCTCAGGCCATGAGCTATTAATCTCTGCAACACAATCACATATCCCCCAGACTTCTCCACGGTGCTCCAGAAACGCTCCAGGAACGGCGAATCCGAGACCAAGCAGCATCGGTTGTTTGTTGCCATGTCATTCAACTTATTGCACGGTCGTTCGAGGATCTAGGTGGAGCGACACAGCTTGTTTGCCAGCTTGCCCAGGTCAATCTTGCACACTCGTCGCTCACCGCGAAGGCTTTTTGGGTTGCTTCTAGTCTCTGGATTTCATTCACCGTGCGAATATGATGGGGAGCGTTCATCCAGATAGATGATGTGATGGTGGTGTGAACGTGGGGGAAGCTGAGGTTCCAGGTCTGCCACGCAGCCAGACGGTTAGGAAGGATCTGTGCCTGCGTGCATCTCACACGTCCTTTGGGACAAGTGTCGCTCCCTTCACGGCGGACCTAAACGTTGGAGTATACTGTATAAGTGTTCAGTCAGCTGAGCGGACCGTATCAACTGGAGTGCAAACATCCATGCTCGAGCACACAAAGCTCCTATGGCAGAGGTGGTCCATTGCGTCGGGTTAGTATTCAGTCTTTCTTGGTTCCTTGGGCTGGACTAGGTTCCATGCTCTCTCCCGACCTTCGTTCCCTCACGTAGCCCCCGGTCGCCTGAACGCACCATTTGCCGTAGATGCGGCACTGTGTCTGCATAACTATGTCAACGGGATGAAGATGTTGCCACCAAGGTTGTCATCCCAATCATCGTCAGTATCAGTATCGGAAGATGGTGGTGCGCGTGGTGACTCTCTGACAAGTCTCTCCAGACAGCCAAAGCAGTCATTTGACGAGCTTGGTGAAGCTCCACGGTGTTGTAGATTGAGCAACGCGAGCAAAGCACGCATTGTATAATGCGCGTCGTTCCCGGCGCAGTGCATCTTCTCGTGTTGCGATGTTATGTCTAACGCACTCAAGACGCACTCTAGGGGACCGGCGTGGCCGAGGATCTTCATGGCAAGTTTCTCGCTGTCCATGACGCCGAATAACCATGGGTAGCTCCTCAAAGGACAGGCCCAAACTTTCCAGAAAGCTGATTTCGTTTCGGACGCCATGGCTGACCAGCACGATCTTGCGCCAGGTGTCCCCAAGAGGCACAGTCTCATCCCTGATCTTGAGCATGTCAAGTACGCACATCGGTAATCGATCAGGATTGATGCGGGTAGTAGCACCAAACATGAACTTCCGATTACGACGCTTCGCTGGCGCGAAGTTGTAGGTCTCGATTGCGACGCCGCCCGATGCAAACGGTGGGAGGAGATCTCTTGTGTCAAGCTTGCTGACGCCGAACTCTCGTATCCCGCATTTGCGAAGGTCGCCCTCAAAGTCGATGGACACAAACACGAAGTCCGAGTTGGGAGGTACTGGTTGCGTTTCAGTAGTCATCGCTGTCATGAATCCTGTAGACGCCGCTTGTCCTGCCTCCCGGTGGCGCTCATCTCGGGCTCGCTGCCCATACCTAAGGGTATAAGTCAGCTTGTGTCTCAGAGATGGGTTATACCCTTCGCACTTACTCGAGTCAACCTCGCCTCCATCCTTACAAAGGCTTCCATGCCCATCTCTTGGAATGCGATCTCTGCTTCTGCGCCGCGTCGAAATGCTCGGAGATAAGCCCTCCTGTCATTTCCGTATTCTGTTCTTAGTTGCTCGGCTACTGAGGGATCGCCTTCGTTATCGTACCAACGCTTTCGCCATTGTTCGCGCTCGGAGTAGCCGTAGGGTTGCCGTACGGTCGCCATCGAAGCTTATAATGTTGGTTGTATGATGGGATGATGTAGTGAGCGCTCGTCGGGCTGTTAAGTGTGCGTCTTCAGGTTTCCTTGAGAATTTTCGCTCGAGCCCGTTATGTGAAGAGTGGACGGTCACGTACTGGTGCTGACTTAGCCTGTACGCTTCAGATACTGTCTTTCAGGAAGAGCCAGGAATAGCTGGGGGTGATTGATATATAAGTAGGGTGGAATATCTTCGAAACCTAGATGCTCAATGAATCTATGTCAACCATGGGACTTTGGAAAGGTACCTGTATATGCAATAGGTGTGGCGCTACTGAAGCTTGACGTCCACAGAAACCCGGGACGCTGGATTCCCATCCCAACACCTCGACGCATGGATCTCTAGAGGCTTTCGTCATAGGCGATATTGTGTTGAAGTGAACGGATGCCATTCGGCACCTTGAAATTTTCCGCTACAACATTATGTCCTCTTAACTTTCCGACCAGCGATGGGAGGTGGCGAGACCCTTGTCTGACTTCATACATGCTGCCACCCAGGCCACCCTACCCAGCAGTTCAGTGGCATACCAGAAGCCTGGGGTGGTGGGACCGACCGTGTATGTTGGTTCCGCAGACTGCGAGCCGCAAGACGGAAGAAGCTCAAGTTCACGCCCGCCAAGCCCGCACAGAGGTCACTGCTCACGACTCGACCTCTGATAGAGCACCGGATAGGCCCTAAAGTCGTCTTTAGCTGCCTCTTAAGGAAAAGCTCACGGAGGCGAAGGACTGCGGTGCTTTGACTGACGAGATACACTTTATTTCATTATCCACAACACCTGCAATGATCAAGCCCAACGCCACCCGCAATGTACACCACATGACCAACCCTAGGGCGCATATTACAAACTTGACGCCTTAAGACGCACAAGAAGTACTGTTTCCCACCTATTGCTTGGCCAACCACTTGAGCACCTCCTCCTTCTCCCCTACAGGCAGCATGCTCAGCACCTGCGCAACACCCTTCAATCCACCCGACTTGTTGCTGCGCATGAGCGAGGCGACATCGTAAGCGATAGCCTCCGTCTTCAACGCCTCGATCTTCTCGTGGATGGTCTTGCGGTTCTCCTCGTACCACATGGCGACGCTCATGTCGTCGGTCGTGAAGTTCGGTAGAGCCGACCACGCCTCGAGCGTCTTGAGGCTGGCGCCACGGCTCTGCAACTCCTTTGACTGCGAAGCAGCCATGCGCTTGAGGACGTACTCCTCGTTCAAACGGCGGCGTAGACGCCAGTAGAAGAAGCGACGTGCCTGTGCCCACTGTAGAGGCATCCGGATGGTGTCCTTCGCCTTCATGCGGCCGGCACGGTCGTGCATGTCGGCGTACTGCAGAGCGATCTGCAAATAGACTGGCAGCAGTAGGGTCTCGCGCTCGGTCATCTTGCTCTTGATCTCGGTTTGCTCCTGAGCGCTCAGACCCTTCTCGAGTGAGCGGCGCTTCAGGTCGCCGTAGACCGGGTCAAGGCGGGCCATCGTCTCCAGCTGGCGCTCTTTCCTGAACTTGATTCCCACAATACCTTCTGGCTCGAGGACACCACCACGAGCTTCCTCGTCAGCGTACATCTCCATCATTTGTGGGTTGATGGTAGGATCGACGACGACCTAGTAAAACGTTAGCACAAAGCTGATGATGAGTATAGCACGAATGAGCTTACCCATGAGCCACCACGAAGCTCGCCGAACGGCGGGATGTACACGAAGACGGGCTGCTCGTACTTGACGAGAGCATCCACGATGTACGAACCGTACTTCAGAACCTCATTGTACATATCACGCTGACCACCAGAGAAACCACGCCAGTTGGCAAGAATCATGAGCGGCAGCTGTTCACCGTTGTTGAAGTCGCGGATTGCCTGCGCGGTCTTGAAGGCGCTGTTGGGGTACCAGACACCACCGGCCTCGTTGGTCACCTGCTCGATGGAGTCGGGGTTGGCAGGATCAGCTGGCGACACGTTCTCGACTGACCGGGTCTCAACACCAATGACACCGATCGGGATGCCGCCAAGGCGCGCACGACCGACGACGACGGTGCGAGCCCAGCCTCCGAGCGTCTCCTCGAAGGAATTCTTGTCGAAGAGGCCAGAAAGGAACCCCTCATCCGTCTGTTGCCCAGCAATAAGGTGCCTGACGTCGTAAGGTCCCTTTTGCGGTGGGAAGAATGTGTTCTCACGGTCCCAGGTGTCGACGGATGGCGAGATCGGTACCGGGTTGCCCTTCTTGTCTGGCACGAACGAAATCCATTTGACAATCTTGGACACACCCTCGAAGTCGTCGTTGGCGGTCATGTGAGAAACACCGTTCTTGTACATGATCTGGGTTCCACCAAGCTGCAGGTTGGAGGTGTACACCTCGCGACCGAGCAGCTTGTTGATGGCAGGAGCACCAGTGAGGATGATTGGCTGGCCCTCAATCTGAATGGCACGCTGGCCAAGACGGACAAGGTAGGCACCGATACCGACAGAGCGGCATGTGACGAGCGTGATCGTGAAGATGTCCTCGTACGCACGAGAAGTCTCACCGGCGATGAGACCGGAGCCCTTCAAGCACTCAACACCGAGACCATCTTCGGCACCGACGATGGTGGTGATCTGGTGCCGTGTCTCGCCATCGACCTTGATCTCCTTGGTAATGACAGCCTTGAGCGCACCATCTTCGAAGCGGGCTTTCTTCTCGGGTGTCAGGTACAGGTAGTCGAAGCCAGCCTCTGGACGCTTGGCATCCTTCCACGCGACGCTGAAGTGCGGGATCAACTCCTCAGCCATGCCGATACGAGCACCGGAGTTGGCAGATAGATAGATTCTGGGAATGCCGAGCTTGCGAGCCAGCTCAGAGCACTTGTGGAAGAACTTGTCCTCGGCGGGGCCGAACGAACCAATCTTGAATGTAATGTCGTTCGCAATGATGATGAAGCGACGACCGCGGGGGTATTCAGGTGTCTTCGCGGTGATTATCCAACCAACCATGCCGATGTTGTTGGTACCTGCCTCGCGGTTGACCTCGGCAAGATTGTCGGAGTCGTCAAGCACGAGCTCACTGTACTCGATGCATTCACCAGCCACCGGCTTCTTGTCGTTCAGGCCCGGGTGCTGGGCAACGATCGCCTTCCAGCTGTTCTCAATGGCTTGACGGAACAGCTCTGGGAAGTCGTATACATATTGCGTGCCCATGATATGAGCCTTGTAACGCTTTGGCTGAAGCGCGCCCTTGGTCTCGTACGGCGTCGAGACAGACCGCAAGTGCATGGAACCAATCTTGGTGGTGCCACCGATGCTGTGGAAGAGCCACTCGGTGCCCCTGTCCGACTTGCGCTCCTCGTACAGCTCAACCTGGATGATGTAGCCAGATGTGTTAGTGATGATCACACGGAGCGGGTATGGCTCGCCGTTGGAGTCGGTGCAGATAATGCGAATCTCAGCACCGGTGACGCGCAGACGCCACGCACGACGTCCAAAGCGGTCCAAGAAGCTGGCCAGAGCCTCCTCGACCTCGCTTGGGTTCATTGGGAAGACGGCGACAAAGTTGATAAAGATGTGGTTCATATCCGAGTTGTTGTTGCCAACAATCTCCATGGCGTCCAGGATGTCGGTCATGAGCCTGTCTGCCTCGCTAATCATGTACTCAGCGGTTGGGATCTCTTCCCGGAGACGGCCGGGCCTGATGACGGCGCGTGTGAAGTAGCGCTTGTCGTTCTCGGCACTTTTACCCTGTGCCTCGTACATGTGTATGCTGCGGTTCTCGGTGAAGACGGGCTTGATGTTGAACTTCGACAGACGTCCGAGTTCAAGCTGGAAGGCAAGAGCAGGCTCGATGTGGCGGATGCTAGCATCTTCCTCGTAAGTCGGCCCGCGGAACGTGTAGTAGCCCGGATAGGTACCATCCCTGTGGCCGCAGATGAATGTGAGACGGCGCACGCGGCGGGCGAGAAGCTCCTCTTTGTACTCTTCCACAATCGGAACAAGACGCGCAAGGATCTCCTTGTCATCTACACTCTCTGCATCGCGAACAGCGACATTGCACACTGCCGTAAGTTCATCACTGCTCTGAGGCTGTGCAGTATGAGGAGCGCGTCTCTTAGCGAAGTCCACGGAAAGGGTGTTGCTGGCCTCCTTCTTCGCGTCCGGCCGCCCAGCAACCGGGAAAGTCTCGAGAGCCTTCATGAGATACTCGTCAATCTCATCGATGAACGGCACGGGCACGACGGCGCCCTTGCGCGTGGGCTCGCCGCTACCAATAGTTTGACGCGACAAGTAGCTCATGTCACTGATGCTGTGAATTCGAGTAAGGCCCTCGCGAGTAAGGCTCTCCGCTGGTGTACCCGGGGTGGACGGGTGCGAAGACGAAACTGGCAGGCCGAACTCGGACTCTCCGACCTTCCTAAGAGCGAAATCCCAGGTAAGGACGTACGGCGTGTCGTTGTCCGTGATGTAGTCGATCGACTTCAGCTGGTATGCACGGTACGCACGACGTGTGTATACCTCGAGCGCAGCGAGAGAAACCCACGGGTCCGGGTGCACAAAGAAGTGCGTCAAGACATCGTAAACGGTGTACTTTGAGTCGACCACTTCCTTGATGATGTCGAAGTTTGGCTCCCGGTGGTCCCAGCCACTCTCACCGTATTTCGACTCCAGCACGGAAGAGCGCAGGATGTGTTCCATCTGGGTGGTGCGCTCTTCAAGCGACGGCATAGCGCATTGAATCATAAGCTCGCGCGCCTTGAGCGCAACCTTGGCAGTGGCGCGGCCCTCGAGTTCGGCAAGCTTCTGCAAAGCTGGACGGAGGTATTTCGCGACGTTGCCAATGCCAGGCTGGTTCGGTCTGTAAGCAAGAAGGAGGGCGACAATGAGGTTGTTCTTGGCATTGACCCGAGTGTGCGACAGGACAATGTTCACGACGTCGATGACCTTTTCTTTGTTCGCATCCCTGAGTGCGAGAATGACCTCTTCATCGCGGCTCTGACGGGCGGAGAAAACGCTCTCGACCTTGTAGTACTCTTCAAAGAGGTTAACTATCACGCTGAACTCGTGCGCCTTGAGGCCGTCGTTGTACTTGGTCATGATCTCCAACAGAGGCGACAAGCCAGTCCGAAGCAGGTCTGCATCGTTGGCGGAGACGTTGTCCGCATTGAAGCGCTCGAAGGCCTTGTAGAGCTGCTTGGCTGGGAACTCTGCCTGACGGCTGTGGGCACGCTCGACGATCTGCTCGAAAGCCGAGTCAAGCTTCTGCGGCATGCGAGAGTGGAGAGCGGAAGCCTGGGCGTTCCACTCGCCGTACGGCAGCTCAGGGTCGCGAAGAACCTTGATAAGATCTTCGAGTGTCTGCTTCATGATGACCTGGTTGTCGTAGCCCTGCAGGATATACTGCAAAACGCTATAGGCGTGAGAAAACCGCTGCGGCGGCTTCTGGCCAAGAACGGTCGGCTCGCCAAGATCTGGGATGTGGCCAAGGAAGGGCTGCGCAGACTTGACCTTAGTCGGGTCGTCGAGCGCCAGTATACCAAGGACGTCACCAGCCTCGAGTGTTGCGCCCGGCTGCTTAATCAGGTTGACAAGACCATCCTCCTGCGCAAGCAGAGGCATGTACATTTTCATGACCTCCACCTCGGCGAAGGCCTGGCCCTTCTTGACGTGTTCGCCGTTCTCGACAGTGTATTTGACAAGCTTACCCGGAGACGGCGTGCGCAGCTGTGTAGGGTCGTTCTCCTGTTCGAGGAGGCAGGTCTTGTTGTCCACGGACATGCGGATGGCGCCTACCTCTTCCCTCCAGTAAACGTTGTGCGAGCGGCCACCAAGCAGGACCAACAGGCCACCGTCAGTAAGCGGCCTAACGCCCACAAGGGTCTTGCTGCCGTTGATGAACAGCGTGAAGCTGTCTGCGCTCGAACGAGTGGCGGTGAATTTGTACTTCATGCCCTCGTAGATGAACTCCACTGGGAAGACAGTTTTCAGGATCTCCTTGCTCGGTGTCTGACCTTTCTCCAAACCGGTGCGGTACTCGGTGATGCAGATGTCGCTGGCGATGTGCGCCTTGGTGATGGCGCCGCTGATGACGGCCACAACTGGGTCTGGTCGCTCGGCCGTCAGCTTCTTGCTGATCAGCTCATCGAGCCAGCCAGTGGTGATGGTGTTGTTCTCGAAAGCTGGAGTCTCCAATAGCTTGATGAGGTACTCGACCGTTGTCCTGAAGTCACCACGAATGCTCAGCTCTTTCAATGCCACGACCATGTGCTTTCTCGACGCTTGTCTATTCTCTCCGTACGCGAAGATGTGGCCAAACTGCGAATCGGAGAAGTTGTGAATCGATGAGGCGGCACCCACGGAGAAATAACCCCAAACGTTCGAAGAAGACCGGAAGTTCAGCTCGTGCATGGTACCAGATGATGGCTTGAAGCCCTCGCCCGGATCTTCAGAGGTGATACGGCAGGCCGTGCAGTGGCCTTTCGGCTGCGGCCGGCGCTGCTTGAGCGAGGTGTCCTCCTTTGTGAAGTTGAAGTCGATCTCGCTGTTGATGTGTGGGTCCGCCCCGTAGAGCAAGCGAATGTCACGGATGCGGTGCAGTGGAACACCCATGGCGACCATCAGCTGAGCGGCTGGAACGTTGACGCCAGAGACCATTTCGGTCGTTGGGTGCTCGACCTGGAGACGCGGGTTCAGCTCGAGGAAGTAAAACTTGTCGTCTGCGTGCGAGTAAAGGTACTCCACGGTACCGGCGGAGACGTAGCCGACCAATCTGCCGAGCGAGACAGCAGCGTCAGCCATCTGCTGGAACGTCTTCTGAGGCGCAATGGTCACTGGCGCCTCCTCAATGATCTTCTGATGTCTTCGCTGAACTGAGCAATCGCGACCGAAGAGCGAGATATTGTTGCCGTACTGATCAGCCATAAGCTGGACCTCCAAGTGTCGTGCCTGGCCAGCCAGCTTCATGATGAAGATCGGAGAGCCTGGTATCTCACTTGCCGCCGCCTTGTATAGTGCCTCGAAGTTTTCCTCGTCGTCCACCTTGCGGATACCCTTGCCGCCACCACCTTCTGAGGCCTTCACCATGATTGGGAAGCCAATCTTCCTCGCCGCCTCGAGGCCTTCTTGCACGTTGTTGACGCATCCCTTGGCGTACACGTGGTCCTCAACCGAGACGATGCCGTCTTCGCCAACCTTGACCTCGTCGACGCCGGTGCCAGACCATGGAATGCATGGTACCTTGGCGTGCTGTGCGACAATGGTAGAAGAGATCTTGTCACCCAGAGATCGCATAGCTGAGCCCGGAGGACCGATGAAGATGATTCTCTTGGGTGACTCGGCTAGGGACTCTGGGAGCTTTGGGTTTTCGGATGCGTGACCCCTGAGGTGTTGTCAGCTAGCTGCTCTTCCGGTCAGGACCGGACTCCAAGCTTACCATCCTGCCCACACCGCGTGGACGTCCATACGCTCCGCCACATCCACAATGAGCTCGACGTTGGCGTAGTTGTTGTTGTTCGTGCCGCCTGGCACTTCCACATACTTATCCGCCATGCGGATGTAGTCTGCATTGGCAGCCAAATCCTCCGGGGTAGCCATCACAGTGAACTGGATGGCCCGCTCGTCGCCAAAGGTCTCGTATGCCCATTTTCGTACTGATCGGATCTCCTTCACTGCCGCAATACCGTTGTTGGCGATCAGAATCTGCAGTACCCGTCAGCTCAGCCTCGAGCTGATGCCAAGACCCTCGAGTTCTCAGAAATCGATTCACTCACACTCGTGATGACGGTGTGGCCGTCATGTTCTGCTACGAAGTCCTTGACTTTGCTCGGAGGTGCGTTCGCAAGCTCGTTGCCTCCGATGAAGTGAGGTGCTAGGTTGAATTTCGCCGAGTAGCTGCTAGAGGAGCCATCTGCCTGCCCGTTCGCTGTCCCATTGACCTGGGGCGCTCCGCCCACTGCGTCGGCCATGTTCGCAGTGGTATCCGTTCAATAGGCGTTCGGTGGCGGTATGTCAATGATGAGTGAAGGAGCGTGGCGGTTTCAGCGGAATCGTCAGAGAGGGGTATCTCAGCGAGCAGAACAGCTGCTGTGACCGGGTAAGGTACGGTAGCAGATGGCAAGCTTCGTTTGAGGTCAATGAACGTTGCGGCGTAAGTCTATAACAAAGCAGAAGCGCAACGCTGGAGAAGGGAGGAGAGTCGCGAGAAGTGTCGGAGGTCAGCAGTGAGGCTGATCGGCAGTATATCTATGTGTGTCCACACAGTCCATCCGACAAATAATGATTTCCGGACGTTGAATACTAATGACGCTTAATTAGGAAAGGGCTCGACAGGGCCCAAGCTCACCTCCTTCGAGCACAACGAGGAACGACACCACTGCGGGCAAGCACGGAGACTCCATTGATCGGTGAATGCTCTCTTATCTTCTGTGTATGCTATTGGGAAATCCCGCAGCTGGTATGATGTGGGTGAGCGCATTCAATACCAAGACATCCTGGCCATGTTTTGCATGATTCCGCCGGTTTGGCACTTCGGCGCGATCACCTGCAGTAGGGGTCCGAGAGTCTGTCAGGTACATAGTAACATATGTACGTTCATCTCAACCGTCGTCCACCAGAACTCTGCAGGATTATGATGGTCAACCAAAACTCCTTCAGAAACGCCCCAGCTTCTGCAACACCTTCCTCTGTTTAAAACGGTAAACCCATGAAGCCTTTTCTCGGCACACGGTCGTTAGCCTTGGATCAGACCCACTACCCTCCAGGAGATGCGCGCATGGGTGTTCTAAGCTTAGCATTTTCAGGAAGCACAGGCCACTCAGCCCGATAATAGCACGTCACTAGCAATGGACATCATCTTCGAAAACCTCGGAACAATATTGGTATGCTCGGCTCTCCGCTGACGCCGGACTCCTTTTTGCGCTGCAATTTGAGGCACGGCAAAGAACATGAAAGAAGCCAGCTGTGCCAGGGCAATGTCGCCCATGTATACGGGGTTGACGTGCCGTAAGCCCGCAGCGGCGCAGCCACACCTGTCACCGGGACTTTCGAGAGAGCCAAGATCTGAAGCTGAAGGTTTCGGTTTCCGAACCGTGGCCCCTTGCTCGCATGACGGCTACCTCAAGATATAGTGACGTTGAGATTGCAGTCTCTTATATGTGCGGACCTGTCTCCTGCCATCAAACGGTCATGACCATCACCACTTGCAGACGCTTCGGAGGTCAGCTTTAGAGAGGTTGGATCAGTGTTGTCGTGAATCATGAATGGCACCGTTCGCGTTCGTGAGCCGTAGCGCGTAAGCAATGCATGCGTCTATTTACACCCCTGTACAGCAGAGCCTCATCGTGCGACACCATTTAGCCAAGCCAGCCAACACCATGCGATGCCTGTAAGCCAGACTTGAAGCGTAAATCAACCGTGTTCATGGGAGTCGATGAGACCGTCCCACCCCAGCTCCGGCTGTCTTACTATACACCACGCGAGGTGTGGAGCGTCTGGGCGTGCATGGACGGGCGGTGCAGTCAAACGAGTCGGAGCAATCAGTACGTCTCCCCGACATCGCTGATCTTCCGCCTGCTAGGTGGCGGCCTCATGGCTCCCTCTCCCCGCGCGCCAGGAAGCCCGCTGCTTATCCTCCGCAACGTCTTGCCGGGCGACGCAATAATCGCCGCGCCACCGCTCTGCCGTTTCGCGAACCCAAAAACTGTAGGTAGTGCCGTGCTCTCCATCGTCGTCCGCCTACCAGGCGTACCACCCGCACCAAGCGCCGAATCCTCGCTCTCCGCCGCCACCCTCCGCAGTTCCGATACACTCGCAGACGGCCTATGACTGCGCGGCGTACCTTGAATCGTTGCGTATGTACCACCCATGCTTGATCTCGGCCGCGTAGGCCCAGTGGTCGACGTACGAGCAGGCCCAGTAGTCGACGGACGAGCAGGCCCAGTAGTCGACGTACGAGCAGGCCCAGTAGTCGATGTCCGACCAGCCCCAGCAGTCGGTGTCCGAGCAGGTCCAATGGACGTGCGGAAGTCGGCAGTCCCTGCAGTGAGCGGCGTCCGTGCCCCAGCCCTACTACCCGGCCGATTGGAAGCAGAAGCCAAGCTCGCACGGCTGCTGGGCCGGCCCACCCCAGCTGCCGACGGTGGGCGGTCCATCGCCCGAGAAGGCGAACGCTCGCCCGCTGCTGAGGGAGGCGGGCGTGGGATGCCGTAGGAGAGGCGCTTGGCCTGGCTTTCCCTTCTACTGCCGTCACGTGTCCCATCGACAGCCTCGCCGTTTGCGAGCGAAGACGCCGTGCTGCCGCTGGGTCGCTTGATGCTCCTCCGCATTGTGACTGATGCAGGAACATGCTCGCTGGACACTGCGAGTGTGCGCGGCGATGCCGTTGGCGTCCTGGTCCCGGGCGGCGGCAGCTTCGAGCGAGCAGAGTGCACGCGCTCTTCGATCTTCTGCATGCGCCCTCTAAGCGCCTTGATCTGATACAGCGAGTCAGATCTTGGCAGGCTCTCGATAGGTCCATTGCTGGGTCGTGTGGTGTGGCGCGGCTTCGTTGCGGGTGGCTTCATTGCTTTAGCATCTGATGCTGACAGACCGTTGCTTGACGCCATAGACGGTCCGCGAGAGTGCCCCGGTGCTGCTCGCGGGCCATACAGCGACAGTCTCGGTGTCGCTGCTGAGTCCGGTAGCAGTGATTGACGCTTTGGCGGCAGTGGGGTGCTTGGCTCGCGCTTTGTATGTACAGGTGCATCTGACAGTGGCGGCGATGGTGGCGTCGGCGCATCCGATACCGTGTCTGATTTCGGTGGGGGCGTTGACGCGGTAGGCGAGCTTGGTGTGATGCCGCTGGCTTCGCTAGCAGGACTCCTTGCGCGCAAACTCTCGACTGCAAGCGGACTCGGCTTTCGCGACCTCATTCGCTCTATTGTCTGGTCCGCCAATCGCAGCTTCTCCTGGGTGATGTCGCTCTCCACCTTGAGGTCTCCCAGCTCGTCGCGCAGTCGCTGCGTTTCTATCCTCAGCGCCTCCCGTTCTTGCTCCCCGACCTTGATCTCCTCCTCGGACATGACGCTGCGCTCTATCGCCACGTTATACTTGCTCTCCAGATCTTCGAGACTCGACTCCGTATTCCTCGCCTGCCGCTCATAGTCATCGTTCACGACCTCGATGTCCCTCAGCTTGAGCTGCAGCGACCTGTTTGACTCCCGCAAAGTCGTGATCTCCTTCTGCAGCGCATTCTGTGCACTGTTCGCCTCCGTCTTCGCCTGCTTGTGCTTTGTCTTCCACTCCTCCACCTCGAAGCTCAACTTCTCCACCCGCTCCTTGAGTTTCCGCTCGTTCTTCTCCGCTGTGTCTATGTCGCGCTCCAGCTGCTCTTCCAGCTCCTTGCTGCTAGCTTGGAAGTCGGCGAGATCGGTCTCGAGCTGATCATACTGCTTTTTGTAGTAGTTCAGTTCGTCTTCCAGCGTTGCGCCGGCGCGCAAAGGCGAGGAGGTCATGTTGGTGTGCGATGCGCGTTTCTAGCGGCGCATCATTTGCCCGGCGATGTATTGAACGCTGTGATGCGATGGTGCTGGTGTAGTCCAGCAAGAAGGGCATGCGGTGTTTGTCTCCTATTGCGGTGGCCTGGTGAATGCGCTCTAGGCTGTCATGTTCTCGTAGGCCGGTTCCAGGTCGTCGATTAGCTTCTGGCCCAGCTATCCAGTTCCCGTATCCAAAGGGGCCCGGTGGTCGTGTCCGTGGGATGGTCAGAAAAGCGGCTCCGTGTGTTGACCATGACGAAGGTGCAGTAATAGAGTTGCTATGGAGGGACGCGATCCGTGCACAGCCAATCATCACATGCCATTCTCGAGCTTTCGCGCGACCACACTTTGGAACACCAACCATTTGTTCTGCCGCACCCGTTGCATATGTGTGGGGCTTCAGGGTACCAACTAGCCTCTGAGACACTATAGTATACCGCTGAGATCTTTTGCTGCTCCTCTACACACGGTGCACAGATCCTGGGTCTCGATCTCCCCCGAGCAGCTCCCGCACCGCGCAAGGGTGCTTTCTAACCAAACATTCTTCCCGTCCTGCAATCATCTCTTCAGATATACAACCTCAAACCTCTCACTCCCGCCTCCCGTACAGACCTCGTCGTTCACGGCTGCGTACTCTCGACACATCGGGCTCTGTTTGATCGAATTGGGCGTTCCTGGCGAAACGTTTGGGATGACAGCTCTACGACACTGAACGAATAACGATTCACGACTGAAACGAACAACTGGGCACTGTTGCTATTGCGAAGACCGAATCTTACACATTAGACTGTCTCACCATACATTACTGTCTTTCACGCTTGCATTCAGCCTGTCTATCCCGCTCTCGCCATGGCCGACTTCGCTTTCACCAGGCAAGATGAGACGTCTATAGCTTCAGGTATGCTCTCGTCATTGCCGGGCCTAAATAACTTTACTCGAGCTACGTGGACTACGGCTGACAGCGTTGCACAGAGACGACCAAAATTGTTCCTCTGACCTGCCATGGCCACTCCCGCCCCATAACCCACGTCTCGTACTCCTCCCTCCTCGCCAGCTCCGGCACCGCCTCCCAGTACTACATGATCTCCGCCTGCAAAGACAACAATCCCATGCTCCGCGACGGCCTTACTGGGGACTGGATAGGAACCTTCATCGGGCACAAGGGCGCCGTTTGGAGCGCTCGCTTGTCGGACGATGCTACGTTAGCTGCGACAGGATCGGCGGACTTCAGCGCGAAAGTATGGGACACATTCTCGGGAGAGACGCTTGCTACGTTGCAGCACAACCACATCGTCAGGGCTGTGGCATTCCCACCCCAAGAGAAGCCGCAGGTGTTGGCTACGGGCGGGATGGAGAAGAAGCTGAGAGTTTACGATCTCTCACGAGCCAGCAATGGTTCGGCTGCGAACGGTGTTAGCGGTCCGAATGGCGTGGACTCGTTGCCGGCGTACGAGATCGGGGATGGCGAGCACCAAGGCGCGATCAAGAGCATAGTATGGTCGCGCGACCCGAACATCTTGACCACTGCGGCGGACGACAAGAAGATACGGTGGTGGGATTTGAGGTCAAGATCGTGTATCGCGTCGTACGACATTGACGCGCTACCCACCTCCTGCGAGCTCAACGGTGGGCTGCCGGGCACGTCGGACAGCACGGTCACGGTCGCAGCAGGCAAGAACATATACTTCTTCGATGGAGGCCGGCCAGGGCAGCTCATCAAGCACATCAAGACCGGTCGCGAAGTGGCGAGCGTGGCGTTGAATGGCGGAGCGAAGCGATTCGTGACTGGAAGTCCCGGAGACACGTGGGTGCATGTCTGGGACTTTGATTCTGAGCAGGAGCTGGAGACTGGTAAAGGACACCATGGGCCAGTCTGGACGGTGTGTTTCAGCCCGGATGGCAAGCTATACGCGACTGGTAGCGAAGATGGGACCGTAAAGCTGTGGAAGTTCACGAGTGGGCCCTATGGACTGTGGCGTTGAGGTGTCAGCGCGATTACACACCATAAGGTTCAAAAAGGGCGTCATAGCATCCAGCCAAAAGCTGCAACGCCTCCGTCCAACCATGCCCCAATGGCCTTCGGTCACAAATTCCATTCATGGAGCTCCCACGGCGTTAGAAACACCCACCAGAACCTGATAACCAATTTCCCGTGGCCGTCCGCCAGCGCCCGCAGTATCGCAAATACATTCGCCGCGGTGACTTCGACCCATGCGTTCCCCTTGTGGTGCAAGGCGTTGCCAAAGGTCCGTTTAACAATAGGGTAGCCATCGAAGAAGTCGCGGTCGACGACGTAGGCGTGCGATCTGCAGGACACCGCGGTCTTGTTGGATCTCCATAGATGCCATAGATGACCCGTGCCCTTGGGTCCGTGAGGCGTCGCGAGGCACCTTTGCAACGTCAGTTTCCCTGCCGCATCACGCGATCGCTGGACCAGCTGCTTGTCTCCGAAACCCTGGATGTGGTGCAGCGTAGCGAACTTGGTCTGCTCGAGGGTGTAGAGTGGCAGCAGTTCGAGGCCGCCCAAGCTGTACGAGATGGTGCGCTTGTGCGTCCACTCCTGTATTTCGAGCGCAGCACGGATCGGCGGTAGTGGGAGCAGCAGTCGCATTGGCGACAAAGCGAAACTTGCAACGCGATGCCGGTCGCGGGCCGTTGGGCGCGAGCCGGAACGCTTCTTCTCTCCCTGCTTCTAGAAGGAAGGTATCTTGACTTTCTGGCGCGTGACCGGCTTGTCTTTGCCTTGGCCCCCTTTGCGCTCTGCCTCTGCCAGCACTCAATCAGCATGTGAAGCTTGTGGTATGATGAAGCCTTGCCCACCTACCTTGAACCCGCCTCACCGATTCCTCACTCGTGGCATGTGAGTGATTGTTCGGACTGGTGATGGGACCCGCCGAGCTATGGGTGCTCGCAGAGCTCGCGACTGGAGAACATTCGCCGCCCAGGGTGGTATTATCGTTGCCGTGCAGACTAGCCGCCTCGCCATACAGGCCGCTCGTGATCGAATTGTCGGTGCTGTTGATTATGTTGCTCATACTGTCAACACTCACGTGAGGATGTTGTTGTGAGGATGAAGCACAGAGGATTTCCTGGTAGACATGGAAGAACCGGGCACCTCACTGGAAGGGTGGGAATGGAAAGCAGCGGGCACTTCGTTGGATGGGTGGGATGACATGAATGGCTTTGGTGTTGACAGGACGTGCCGGCTTTGGTGGGAGGGAAGAGCTAGTCTACGTGCACGTCATACATGAGATCTGGCAAGGGCGTTGGTTGGTGATGAGGAAAGAAAAAGACGACCCTCGTTTTCGTTGCTATGCGCATTCATGTCTAAGGTAGCCTTGCCATGCAGCAAGCCCCCAAGAAGGTCAAACCGGCCGTTGCAACAGCTCCTCAGAGCAAGCCCTCCCGAGCAAATCCCTCATCCGCAGCGCTTTCCGGTCCCATACATTGCCAGTTGCGGCTGCGACATCTTACATACCGGTACCTGAACAAGGTCCATTGCCTTAAGCCCCACCCACGTCCGTCAGCAAATACGAGAAGACGCATCAGCGATGCACACACGATGTTTGCTCCGATGCTTACGCCGTCCTCCACACGAATGCATTAGAGATACTTCGAAAAGCAAATGTGGTGATACCGAGTGTGCGAGTTTTGTAATGAGGGCGCCAGGTCATTGCTGATGCTTGTCTGGCACCCGATAATGCGTCTCCATTGCCCAAAATGAACCGAGAAAAAAAGAAAATAACGCCGTGTGCAGCCCAGACCAGTCTAACCATGTCGTGCGGTCGCGCGTTGGGGAATCTCGCAGTAGAAACAAAGAAACAGATAGCCGCCGGTAATGATATGATCGTGGTTGTCCACGAGTGCGCCGATAACCGATGCGGTGCACTTTTGGTTGCATAGTAGAACATGGTGATAACGCTGGAAGATTCGTGATGAGGGTGCGTGGGCTCAGCGACCCAACATATAGCCGGAGAAGCCACCGCGGCTATCTCTGCCATAGGTCCCATCGCCGAGCGGAGCTGGAACGCCACCAGACACGGCCCGCGGGCTCAGCTGGTTGGCGAAGTCTTGTGATAGCATGCCGAACGGGTTTGAGAACATGCTGTCCATGCCCGTTGGTGGTGGCGGCCGGTAAGTGTTGCCGTTTGAGAGTCCTGGGGGCATTGCAAGTCCCGGAGGTGGTCCCGAGACCGAACTGTAGTTTGATCCGTTCGCCATGTTGCCGTAGCCAGGTGCCATTGCCTGCGGGGTCATGGCAGCATTAGGACCGAAGCCGTTCATCTGGCCGGAGCGCACACCCAGTGGGTTTTTCGAAAAGCTGAGCCTGATGCCGCCTTTGACACTGTTGTGCAGAGGATGACCATAGAGCTCATTGAGGGCCTTGGTAGCGAATGAGACATCTTCAAACTCCACGAAGCACATGGGCCCATTCTGCTTCGTTCGGAAGCAAAGGCGCTTGTACCCGCGTTGCTTCGAAAATACCGCCTTCAGCTCGTCTTCTGAAGTGTCGATCGGCAAATTGCCTACATAGAGAGTGTTGCAAGGTGGGTTCTGATCTGCAGGGTTGACAGGCGGATACTGTGGCCTCGAATAGGCCGACGAGAATGCACCGTTAGACCCAACGTTGTTGATCGAGGTCGGTGAAATGGCGGAGGTGGGTGACTGCATGGTAGCCGTGGTCCGAGGCGATATCATTCCGACGGCTGGCGGCGATCCGAAACTACTGCCATTACCCGTGCTGAGGGACAAGCTGCCGAACCGAGAGAGGGTTGGCTGGGTATCAGTTGTTCTGCGAGACATTGGCTGTTGCCCATTACGGGCGTATGCGACCGGGTCCTTTAACAGCTCTCCAGTCTCGTCGTCTGCAGAGTCATCGTTGATTATCGACTTGCCCGACACGCGAAGCCGATGGATCCCGTTCGCGAGCGGTGATTGCGGGGAGAACAGGTTCTGGAAATGGGCGCTTGTCTCAGGCATCGGGAACTCGCCACTGCCGGTGGAACTTGACGTCGGCAGTGGTGGTGAGATCTTCTCATTGGACTGGAACGAACTGCCGAACCGAGACCTGCTCGGCGGCCCTCCAACAGAACCTCCAGACGATGAAGAGCTTGTGTGGGCTCGCGAAGCACCCCCATCGATTGTATTCCGTCGCTCAAAAGAGTTTGCCATGCTTTCGCTATGTAGCTGAACAATCATGTTCGCCTCCTTCGTCGTGTTCACCTTCCCGTGGAGCTTTTGCTGCGCTTCCAACGCTCCCGCCTGTGACCTGAATCGCGCAACAGCCGTGGCGAAGCCGCTGTCCTCGGGATATGGAGAGCGAACAAGTCTAGTGTCGATCAAGTCGCCGGCAAAGATGAGCATGCTACCGAGAGCGTCGCTGCTGATGCTTTGTGGCAACCTGCGGATGACAATAGCGGGTGCTGGTCGCGTGTCTTCGCCAAAGCTCGCTGGATCCGATGTGCTTGAAGAAAGGGTTGGCATAGCTACATGCCGGTCGCCATTCATGGATGTCCCATATATTTGGGTCTCTGATCTGAACGAGCCCTTGGGTGGTGAGACGCCGTTCGCTCCGCCGTATGAATTACGCGAGTACATCGTTGGGTGGTAGGCGCGCACGTTGTTGCTGCGACTCGGCTCGCCCATTTGTGAGTGCGCAGTGTAGCCGACAGATGATCGAGCTGATCCGGGTATTTCAGCGTAGGCGGGCAAGTGTCAGCCCACGAGTTGGTTCACAAGCTGGCCAGTGAGAGGGTCGTGAGCTCGCGGTATGCGTTGCGCAAAAGGCAGGTAGTCTGCTGTCACCGACCAACACCGGAGTCGCGCAACTTGCGCAGATCGGCATATGAGGAGCGCTGCGACGCGATCACAAGGCTCGCTATGCGCTCCGAGTCGCAACCAATCAGGATGCGATCGCAAAGGTCGCGGCCGCAGAGATCCGATTGCAGAAAGACGCGTTGAGTGCGTAGAAGCACCGGCAAAAGATTTCGAGTTCAAGAAGGCAAGAACGGAGGCTATGCCGAACAGATAAAGCGATGCGAACTATGTCGTAGCGGTGGTGTAGATCGAGAGAGTGCTGAGAGTTGTGACTGTGTCTTTGACTGCCCGCGAGTGGGTGTTATTGGTGATTGCAATGGTAAGGCTGGCGAGGGCTGACGATGGTGGTGTGAGGCGCTATTGGAGGGAAGGAAAGAGGTCGCAGGAGGCTGCGGCACGACTTGAAGGTAGCGTGCGCGGGAGGACATGGATGGACGCAGGACTGGGTGACCACCGTGTTGGTACGCTTCCACTTGGTCCTGGGAAGCTTTGACCAATCACGCGATAAGGATCGTGGTGGCTGGTGCAAAAGCTTGGGTCGAACCGTCAAGAGTGGAGTCGTGGGGTGAGACGAGGCCAACGTCCGGTCCGGTCCTGGCGGTCCATCAAGTTGGCATACTACTGTTTGAATTCATGATCGTTCACTTGACCGTGGATCGGCCTGCTATGTACATGTGACCGGAGAATACACAGCTCCCAGCACAGCGCTGACAAGCTGAGCCGCCGTCAAGACACCGACAGTCAGCGTCCTGCGCCGGCGCCGGAGTCGTTCTCGTTGACCTGCAGCAACGATGCACTTCGCCGCGATTCGCTAAAACATCGAGCAACGTCTTGCGAGCGCTGTACGTGGCTGTACTGCTGTAGACGTCCGAATTGCTTCCATCATTCCATGGCAGGCCGCAGAGCATCCTGGGCATGGGCTGGTTGAACCATACTTTCTCGTCCCGTAAAGTTACTTCCCCTCCTCCCTTCCCCTTTGGATAAACTCTATTGATATAGTCGGTGAGTTATCACGCTCCGCTGCTGTCCAGCCTGTCTGCTACTACTAGCTTTACGGCTGCGGCTCGAAGTGACTTTCCGCCGACATCGTCG
Organism: Oleoguttula mirabilis; assembly: GCA_035135055.1. Taxonomy (NCBI): domain Eukaryota; kingdom Fungi; phylum Ascomycota; class Dothideomycetes; order Mycosphaerellales; family Teratosphaeriaceae; genus Oleoguttula; species Oleoguttula mirabilis. Next base: position 224,087 of record JAVFHQ010000041.1, on the reverse strand, counting down.
ATATGCAACCGCAAGACTACGGCAACTTGCAAGGTCGGCTACTGTGGCAGGACGGCATTTCGTCCATCGTTCAACGACACCTCGGTGCGACCTCCGCACAAGGCCATGCACATTGGGCCCACATGCCCCGCTTTCGCGCCTGTACCACAACCGGCCAGGTCCCGATCCCACGCCTTTCGGCACTGAAGCAGCAAGGCGAAGCTGCATCGACGTTCTGCTTCCGCTCCGCAGGCCCCCGGCGCCCATGACCCTGCGCACTGCACTCGGAATATAGCCCCTCCACAATCTAGCGGCAGTGCCTACTGTAGCTTCTCGCGCTGTTACTCGTCAAGCGAAAGGATTGGGGCACACTGACCTAAGACGGGCCAATAGCTTGATACCGCAATACCACCTGCCAATCAGACAGCCTCAGTGAGACAGGCGCGACAACGTGCAATATATTGCTCGCGATCCCGAACGGTAGTCATAAACCACATATTCACGCAATCCTGGACGAGATCGCTTGGCTCAGCTGTGGCATTCTGCTCTTCTGGCACGCGACCATCAGAGAAACGTTGCTCGCCACAGTCAACCGCACTTTCCTGGAATCTTGCGTCGTAACGTTCCTGGTGTGACCGGTGACGTTCAACAGTCACCTCACGTGCGTTCCACCGCATCGCACACGGCTGGCTTCTCCGCATATCGGAAACCGAAGGCTCGACTGCCGTGTCGCACCACTGCGCGTGGCTTTACCCGCCTGGTACTTGTACTTCCACCATCCGCTCAGGAGACTCAACCCCAGGGTCACGAGATCTCTTGATCTCTACCATGCTACCTGGAGGACCATAACATCGCCGGAAAACGGAGCAGAGCTCCGACTCCAGGTGCGACAGAACCGCCTCGAATCACGGAACAGCGCACAGTAATCAACGCTCCCGTTATGCGATTGGCGTGGCTTGCGATGCGTGGAAGACTGGAAGTGTGGTGTTATAGCAGATCGTGCACCACTGTCAGCTCAAGCTAATGTTACGTAGTCCAGTGTGCTTGAATGATCTCAAGGCAGCAGCAACCTTCGGAATACGTTATTGGTGGTGAGTATGCCAGCATGCTCATACAACAGCACACTCCGCCTTGCCGGGTGTGGGTGTACGCTCGAATGGCTGATCAGTTGTACGCACACGCGCGAACACGAATGTGTCATGGGCATCATGCCACCGAGAGCAGAGTATACCGCCAATCACGGCATGTGGAAGAATGCCACCAGCGATCTAGGACGGGTTGTCTGGGCCTACTTCTTCGCACCCTCTTCGCCCTTCTCCCTCTTGATCTTTATATCGAAAACGTCCTTGCCTACACCAATCGCCATCATCCTGAGCACCGGCTCGCAGTTGTCCTCCGTCAGAATTGTCTCCTTGGGGAACAGCTGCTTGTCTCTGCCAGCAGAAGCCCATTTGACCTTGATCTCACCCACCGACTCTTTCGTGTCTTTGCCCTTGTACGCGCTCAGTACTTCGGCGCAGTTCGGCGATGAAGAGGCTAGCGTCCCCATAGACTTCCTGAGCTCGTCGAGGTCATGGCCTGGGTTCACGAGGATGACTGCCACACCGTCAACATTGCTATGCTTGTGTACGTGCTGACTCCGCTAGTCGTCCGTACTTTCGTGCCGGTCAGACCCTTCGATGGTGAACAGCGCTGGGAAATCATGTTGTCCTGCCATCTCAGTCTGCGCTTTCGAAGGACGTCGAGGTAAAGATGGCGTTCCGCGACAATAGAGGCAATGCGGCAGGCGCTAGGACGCGACTGTTGACAGTGGCTATAAGGTTCGGCGGCGTCGTTGCTATGCTGGTTCGGTCTGGAGACTGGAGTTGAGCCGTGACGGTGGGACTTCGTCCGCAATTCGTCTCCAGTTCTCGAATGACCACGAACAAGGTAGTGCAGCAGGTCCTTGAATGTGTAACCTTAAGCGGTGTGCTGAGACTCGGAGCTGATATCGTGCTGCTAACACCTGAGAGCGTCTTTCGATTTCCAAGCTTCGCCACCCCTGTCCGTATGACGTCTGCGGCTCTGCGATGCAAGACCTCGAGACTACGGTGCTACCTTCCCTTCTTCCACGACTGCTTCAGTCGTGCTTCCGGACTACTTGTCTGACCACCCCTCAACCATGGACCACGGAAGAGTGTACCTCGCAACGAGTACGTTGATCACTGAGAACGAGTCTCGAGGGCGCTAGGTGGCATGGGAGGCAGGACTAGGGCGACCAGGTGTTCGACGAACTGCGTAGAGATCGGATGATACCCATGCGTCTTTGCTCAGTACAGAAGGAGGAATGGATGTTGTCTGTATTCTGGGTTGAAGCGGTGGAGGTACCGATACCAGCAGCCACCAAGCAACAGCACCAGACTGAAGCCTCAAAGCTGACGCCAATGGCTAATTATGACTTTTATATGCATTCCGACGATTGCACAGCAGTGGAACGCATCGGACCAGCTAACGTTACGTCCAAGATTACGAAGGTCGAGAACTGACGGCTAGTGAGAGGGATGCTCGCGAGAGAGCGTACGTTGTGTGGAAGTAGCCTTGCGAACTCGTCCACCATCGCCACGCCAGATTGAGTATCTTCCCATATGAACTGTTGTTTGAACGAGGTTAACATCGCACGGTGACCTACTGAACGCCGCTGCTACGATTTAGCAGCGCTTCTGGCTCACCACTCGTGCGGAAGGGCGGTGCAGCAAGTCTGAGTTCTAAGGGTCTGTCAGTACACACTGTCGCGGACGAGGCCATTGCTGTGAACGTCGCCACGTCTGAGATAATGCGACGCGAGTTGGATGGTCACGCATAAACACAGCACCAGCTTCTCGGCAAGCCACTCTCTCTCGTTCTTCATGAGTGAAGAGACCGGCCAGCTAACACGTGCGAAACCGGCGAGGTCTTGGCACATGGTCGCTCCTTCCGTAATGACGGCAAGCTCTTCAACAATCTTTTTCTGCACCTCTCGCGTTCACTAAAACCTTCAACCGACATCGCCATCGCCATGTCTACTATCGAAGAGCCATGGAAGGCCGAATGCAGTCGAGACGCTGAAGGGCTCCTATTGGAGGTAGGATGGTAGGAACATGCTGCACTCATACCCTGCAGAATTTCGACGATGCTAAGACTTTTCCGCTCCACAGCTTGTTCAAAGATCCAAAGTACTCCGACTTGCGTATCAAGTGCGGTGATCGCGGGTGGAAGGTCCATAAGGCCATCATCTGCCCGCAATCGGACTTCTTCGCCAAAGCTTGTGAAGGTGGTTTCAAGGTCAGTTCGCGTCGACGATGCGGCCACCCAACTGTAACTGATCGCCTATTTCAGGAAGCTCAGGAGAACCTTATAGCTCTCCAGGATGATGACCCGGACGTTGTGCATGCTATGCTACGATTCATGTACACTGGCGACTTCGACAATAGCGAGAATGAAGACAATGGACATTCCTGGGGCATGCTTTGCGTCGGTATGCACGCGACCGCTGATAAGTACAACGTCGCCGATCTGGGAAGCATGGCAGCAGAAAGCCTCCGACAATGGTCGAGTCATTTCTGGGCGGAGGAGCTATTCACGGAGGTCGTTCGAGAAGTCTACACCAATCTTGCGGATCGCGACAGCCGTTTGCGCAATGCACTACTATCGGTGGCTGCAGAGCATGTCCAGAGCCTATTCGCATACCGCCGCCATGCAGGTTTCCGCGAGATGGTCGGAACCCTTCCCGGCTTCCTCATGGCTCTGGCTTCAGAACTAGCGGTTCGTGTCACAGATAGCCACTATCCGCCGTTCACGGACAGCGATTCGGCGAGATAGGTGTACGTTGCAGTCAGAGAACCGAGGGCAGGTCACTTGAGTGAGCAGGATATTGCCATCGACACTGGTTTGGAGATCGAGGAGGTGGCGGCTACGGCTAAGGAGCTCAATGGGGCACGGCTCAGATGTGAGAGCAACGTGTGCTGGGGATTGCGAACGACCGGCGGCTGGGGATCTCCGTGATGGGCGGCGACGGAGGTTCTGGCCATCAGCATCGCTGGTCTGACGATCTGACCGTGCCGGTGACCAGTGGCAAAGACTGGAGCGGCTATGGCTGATGCGGGACGTAGTGCGCTTCCGGTGTGAGGTGGCTCGAATTCGTGGCTTCGGCAAAGGGTAGTCCAGAACTCCAAATGGAATATCTGATAAAACGAGTCTCGTGTGACAGAGTCAAGGCACGTGATATCGTGATATGGAACCTCGGCACGAGCCGTGTGAATGAAGTCACAGATCCGCCTGCCGGAGCTCCGCATGTCCACCTCCGGAAACAGTGTTGTGAATATCACGAGCTTGACGAAGAGTACTCGACTACCTCAGCAGCATCGGCGCCAACTGCGGTCGTGTCCCAGCAACGTTTCGACAGCGCCTATCCCCAAAGTCCTGCAAACCTTATCCTCGAGGTGGCCATGACGGTGATACTTGCCTTGGCGACCTGCAGAAGACGGTGATTCGGAATCCAAAGAGCAAGAGTTGAACATTATCATTAGTGGGAGGCAGTCTTTGAATATCATGGCCTTGTGTGGATCGCGCGTCTTTGCGCACAAAGCGTGGGATAGTCTAGGCAATGGGGCGCTCTTTACTACGAGAATACGAAAGCTCGCGCGTCCAGAGACTGTTGGACAGCTGAGATGGCCGCAGAACACCCACACGATCCCAGTGCAACCACGGTGTCTGTCCACGGTCCAATCACAGCAGCCTGTACGGCCCTCTCTGCTCTTCAAGCAACACCTCACACCATTCCCTCAACCGCGACGAGCCCTGCAGACCTCCCACAAGTCATCACAAGACGCACAACCACCGGCAAAGAGCTATCGCAAGGAGAATGAACAGTCCGAAGATCCGGCGGACAGAGATGACGACGATGGAGGCTTCAAGCGCACCAAAAAGGCTGCCCAAGCCTCGGAAGTCAACCTTTCCGCGAAGCTCAGCAAAGGCAGCGATGACAAAGGCGGTGGGGGCGGCTGGAGAGAGGTTGTCCGCTTGATGATGATCGCCAGGCCAGAGCTCAAGGCACTGAGCTTCGCGTTCGTCTTCCTGTTGATCAGCAGCTCGATTAGTATGAGCGTGCCGTTCAGCATTGGCAAGATTATGGATGCAGCGAGCAGCGAGCAGGACACGCTTTTTGGACTGCAGCCGAATCAGTTCTACATAGGCCTCGGGGTCCTATTGGCCATCGGCGCTTCTGCTAATTACGGCCGCATCATCATCCTGAGGATTGTGGGAGAAAGGATTGTGACGAAGTTGAGAAGTCAGCTCTTCAAGCGGACCTTCATCCAGAACGCCGAGTTCTTTGACGCCAACCGCGTCGGTGACTTGATCTCTCGTCTTGGCTCGGACACTATCATAGTCGGCAAGAGTATCACTCAGAACGTCTCGGATGGTCTACGCTCTCTGGTGTCCGCCACTGCGGGCTTCACGCTGATGGGCTACGTCAGCCTTAAGCTCACTGGCGTTCTAGCCGTCTGCTTTCCGCCCGTAGCAATTGGCGCTTATTTCTACGGCCGCGCCATTCGCAATCTCAGCCGACGCATCCAGAAGAACCTTGGCACCCTAACCAAAATCGCCGAAGAGCGATTAGGCAACGTGCGCACCTCACAAGCTTTCGCGGGTGAGTTGCAGGAAGTGCATAGGTATAACCAGCAAGTCCGCAAAATCTTCACGTTGGGTCGGAAGGAAGCCTTCATCTCCGCCACCTTCTTCAGCGCCAGCGGCTTCATGGGCAACATGACATTTCTCGCCGTCCTTTGGGTCGGCGGGGGTATGGTCAAGTCTGGCGCCATCTCCATCGGCGAACTGTCGAGTTTCCTGATGTACACGGCCTACGCCGGCTCCTCGCTCTTCGGCCTCAGCGGCTTTTACAGCGAACTGATGAAAGGCGTGGGTGCCGCATCGCGTCTTTTCGAGCTCCAGGACCGCAAAGCCGAGATCAGCCCGACGAAGGGTGAGACGGTGAAAAGCGCGAGGGGTTCAATCGAGTTCAAGAGTGTGACGTTTTCGTACCCGACGCGGCCGGCTGTGAAGATCTTCAAGGACATGTCATTCACAATCCCGCAGGGTACCAATGTGGCTATCGTAGCACCGTCGGGCGCTGGCAAGTCGACGGTCGCCTCCTTACTCTTGAGATTCTATCAGCCCACGGAAGGCATGATTACGGTGGGTGGGAATGATATATCGAAAATGAATGCGAAGCAATTGCGGCGCAAGATTGGGTATGTTGGGCAGGAGCCTGTGCTGTTCAGCGGGACGATTGCCGACAACATCTCGTATGGCCGGCCATTGGCGACGAGGAGTGAGATTGTGGCTGCCGCTAGGCAGGCCAACTGCCAGTTTATCAGTGACTTTGTAAGTCCCTACATCAACCAAGGTCGCCAAGAAGACTGCATCGTGCTGACGTTTCGTGCAGCCTGAAGGCCTTGAGACGTTCGTGGGCGCTCGCGGCACCCAGCTCTCTGGTGGTCAAAAACAACGGGTACGTTTTCTTGTTGACACCATCCTTTCAGCAATTGACTAACCTTCCCAGATCGCCATTGCTCGTGCCCTGCTCAAGAACCCGGACATACTCATCCTCGACGAAGCAACCTCGGCCCTGGACGCCGAGAGCGAGACGCTCGTTAACCAGGCCCTGCACCGAATGCTTGAAGGCAACAACACAACCATCTCCATCGCTCATCGCTTGTCCACCATCCAGCGCAGTGATTCCATCATCTGCATAGGCGCAGACGGAAAAGTGGCGCAGGTCGGCACCTACGCTGATCTCAGTGCTGACAAGGAAGGCGCGTTTAGCAAACTCATGGAGTGGCAGATGAGTGGCGGCAGCACGCCGACGAGGCAGTTAGGTAGGCCACCGCCTACGCATCCGGATGCGGATGTGACCGAGGAGGAGCAGATGAGGTTGAGGTTGGAGGAAAATGATGGAGAGGGTGTTGCTGCGGACGAGGAAGTGGGCGAGGGCACGAAGGTCAGAGGTGACAAAGAGAGTCCCGCGGAGGCGGTGCTTGAGAAGACGAAGAGCAGTGATAAATGAAGGAACGCCAGGCAATACCGTGCATCAACTGTTGATGGGACGCTGCAGGAATGGGCGGCTGAGGCGTTTGAGGTGTTTGCGGCGACATTGTCAGCGGCAGGGGCGGGTAGCGGGTGGGCGGCCTAGGTAGGCAGCACTGCGGTGCACTAAGTCTGTTCTGTATTTCTGTATAATCTCGTCTCACTGTTGCATAACCATCAAGGCTACTGAGCTCTCGCAGATTCGAGGGCGGTGGCGAGCCGCTGGCTGGAGCAAGTCAATGGCCGGTTCCTTTGGCGTGAAGTGAATGCTCGCTTTCGTTTGCATGGACCCTGCGCTGAACCTTAACTTGCTCAACCTTTAGGCGCCACTTCAAAATCCGACACTCTCAGCACTCGGATCGTGGACCAAAGCTCTTACCCTTTTTTACACTTGGCTTTCCGGAGCTTGCTACGAACGAGTGTTCTTCTCTTCGCACGCATCAGGACCTGAATTGAATTGTGCGCAACAATCCAGGAGTTTTACAACATCCATCCGCAAGCTCTTCTAGATCCACCGATTCCCGCTGGCGTGGTCGTCATGGCCAGCTTTAGCTACTTCCTCGACAAGCTGTCCCCAGAGACGCGAGTCCTCATCTACGGCTTCGTCTTCGGCGAGTGCAAGTATGTGACACGCCGACCTGCGACGGTCATGGAGGAGAACACCCAGCGGCTCGATGACAGGATACGATACTTTGGGCTTCCGACGCCGAAGCGCACGGGTGATGTCGCAATCAACTCGGACATCTTCGCAGTCGACAAGCAGGTGAGCGTAGAGGCGCTGGAGACGTTCTACAATGCGAGGACTGTGCGCGTAAGATTTGAACGACTGTACGCCGAGAAAGATAGCGACTACCTCAACTTCGTTCGGCGACTGGAATTCGCGGACTGTCTCGCTACGGTGCGTGATGAAGACATACATCTCGCGCTACGGACTGCCTCCCGCCTTCCCGGGATCAAGTTGGTTACAATCCTAAGCGATAGCTTGGCGGACTCGCCAGTGCTTCCACCGTCTATCACCGTTAGGGCGTTCGTAGATTCTCACCGCTTGGGCGAGCTCACTTGCGCGGACATAGGGCAGTATCGACTGTCCACTGCATATGGCGATATCACGATAGTGAACAGCAAGCTGTCGGGCATGTGGCCGGACGTTGCAAGCACGCCTGCCAACTACGACGCCAAGGCCAAAGCCGTCCAGCTTCTCGAGGAGTGGCAAGTGCCACACTCTGGGGAAGGATGCGTTCGACCTGCTACATGGCCTGGGCATCGCACACCTCGCTTCGTCTATGGGTCGGCTTGTTCCAGCAATACCTCAATTGCCGAGAAAACGGCTGGGAGGCATTGCAGCACCCGGACAACCCGGAATTCTCAGCGTGGTGTGACCTGTTCGCCTGGGCTCATTCGATCAAAGCTACCGACAGCGTCGACACTGTTCCACTGGGCCGGGATGGACGTCTTGTCCCGATCCACAAGCTCGGGCCGAAGCACGATGCGGTAACATTGGAGTGGGCGACGGAGTTGCTGGCTATGAACATCGAAACGTACGTCGCGACAGACCCTAGTCGACTGCTCGGTCCGGAGATTGACGCCAAAGTGTGCTGGCCAGAGCTCGAAAACGGCGAGTGCGCAGGCGCCGAGGCTGGCAGGCAGAACGCAGAAGAGCATGCCCGCAATGTTGAATGGCGGAGGCGGAATATCGTGCAGAACCCGGTTGACGATACCATGGAGTTCTTCATAAGCGGGTTGAAGTCCAGCCTCAGCCAAGATAAGCGGCTGGTTCGTGCGTATGATGTCAAGGAGGACGACCTCAATGTTGCGAACGAGGCGAGCAATGAGGATGTGAAGAAAATATTCCACCTCATCGTGGCGACGGGCCAGTACGATCTGTACAGCGGCGGCGGCGCCGGCTATCAAGATAAGCGGCAGGAGTTGGATGAGTGGTCCCACGTACTACTCTGCAAGTACATCCGCTCCTTTTCAACTACCGACGTCGACGCTTCAGCATGGAGTTTGGATGAACTGCGCAACTTCTTCGGCGTTCTCATCCACATCCTGGAGCAGCGCATTGTCGATGTCCAGGCTATGCCCGGAGCCTTTCCGGCAGGTCCCGCGTTCGAGCACGATCGTTCGGTGATGGGCGCCGCACCGAATGAAGACGAAGAGCTGTACCAACCGTTTGTGAAGAAGCTAAGGAGGATGTGGCGGCTCTTAATCGCGCTGCCCTGGGTGATCGACATTCTCCGCGTGCCGGCGTCGGAACAAGAAGACGACGAGCGTGCAGCTGGAGAAGGAAGTAACGTAAGCAATGACCAGGCCGTTGGAGCCGAGGAGGAGGAAGGTGACTGGGAGGGCTGGGGTCGGGGTGGCTGTGTGGTATGCTAGTGTGGAAGACGCATCAGGGGCAGAGGGCGCAACGGACGACAGTCAGACTACTGACAACGGAAATGATGGTGGCGATGGTTATCACGGAGTGGGATAGGAGTGCGTTGTCTGTGAGGCTGGCACTTGCCAAGCGTGATCGAGTTTGGGGAGGTCGCGAGAAGCGATATCGACGGCAAGAAGCAGGCTGTCGTTGACTTCCTTGAACTTGACCTAAGCGATGGTCGGGCCACAACGAGTATTATCACTGGAAGGGACAGGGCCAGAAAGCGGGAGCGTGGTTTTGCGAGTGGTTCTTTCTAGTACATGTGAGGCCAGCATTAAGCAGGCAATCAAGCCCTCCGAAATAGAGACTCTTCTTGCTCTGAGCGTCCGATGCCATCCATTGCCGTCAGACGTCCTCATGCGTCAGCGCATATGGCACAAGCGGTCCTCTCACGACCCACGTCTCCTCCACTACAGTTCATGTGACTTTCCTGGGCCCAAGCCACTCCCTAGGAAGTTAACGCATCAGCCAACGTTCGTACACGCATATCTGCATGACTACACGGCTGAAACAGCAGCACGGTGGTAATACGCCTTCACGTTTCTGTTCACCGCTGCCTCTTTAGCCAGGTGTGTCTCACCCGGACGCCGACGATGCTGGCAGTCTTACCGTCGCGGTAGTTCGAAACACGCGCAAATGGATTCCTCTGTCGGTGTCTTTCCAAGTATGTTTGCTACGCTAGGCCGCAACTTTGTTCCATGCCGTGAAGTATTTACGTCTTCGACGTTCAACCATTCATCCTTCGCTGCTTGTCACCCTCCCTGCAGTGAGCCACCATGACGACGTCCGGGCCTGGAGCAGCAACCGTGGAGGCCCACCAGCATGTACCCGAAGCGCTCGTTCGGGGTGTCCACAGGTGAGATCACACGAGTGTGCCCGGGCCGACAAGACCAGACTGACGCAGATCGCTACGCAGCCTCTTCGAAGATCCAAAGTACTCCGACCTGATCATCAAGTGCGAAGCCCGCGTGTGGCACGTCCACAAGAACATCGTTTGTTCGCAGTCTAGTTTCTTCGCCAAAGCGTGCGATGGCCGCTTCAAGGTATGCAGATCGTGCGGCCGGCATCGATGTCTCAGGGGGAGGGCTGACTGAATTGTGCTTTTAGGAGGCCGAAGAGAATGTCATCACGCTCCACGAAGACGACCCCGACGCTGTTGATGCGATGCTGCAGTACTTCTACAAGTCCGACTACGCTGGGCGTTTGCCAGGCAGCCAGCCCTCGGCAATCGTGCTTGATGTCCGCACCCATAGAGTCGCGGACAAGTACGGCGTCGCTCCCCTCTGCAAACTCGCGACGTCCAAGTTCGCGGACGGCGCCATAAAGGGCTGGAATACTGCCGCTTTTGCTGAAGCGATCGAGGAGGTGTACAGCAGTTTGCCTGCAGACCCTCGGTGGGAGCTGCGTGGCCGCCTCGTCGGCGTGGCAAAAGCCCACGCCAAAGCGCTGTTCTCGGAAGACTTCGGTTTGCACTTCAGGAAGATCGCAGCTACGGTCCCGTCGTTCAGTGCGCAGCTCGCGAGAATATTGAGCGAGGCGTCTGAAGAGGACGAAGCGAGGTACAGCTGCACCTGCGACCATTGCATCGGCCACCACAAGACCTTCGTGATGCAAAGGGCAGACCTCGGGTACAGCTACGCTTGCCCATACTGTAGGTGTGAGTTTTCCGGTCACTCATGGACAAAGCGGCGGGTACTGTCGGTCTGGGATAACACCAGGGATAGGTCGGTCAATGTGACTGGAGCCGCGTACCTCGTCTTCAAGATGATCGAGAACACACCGCACGGCCGCCGCACGGACGACATGGCTGTTCGCACTGACGCCGGCCTGGAAGAGAGTGATGTGATGCGAAGCCGGCAAGAGCTGGAGGCGCTGGGGATGATCCACGAAGTGTCGGACGGCTGGTGGGCTATCGTGGGCAAGTGAGCCCGCTGGACCGGGAATCGTTAAGGAATCGCGAGGTTGAGTCGCATATCTGTGGTGCTGATGTTGCCAGCAAGACTTTGTTACGAAGACCTGCGAGCGATCCGCTAGGCGACCCACTTCTTCACCATTACAAGCAAGCGCACAACCATCCCGGGTGACTCCTTCTCCTGCCGGTGCATGCCACTAGCTGGAAGCCAAGTAGAAATCATTAGCAAGGCAGCCACGCAGGCGTGCCGGACGATCCGTTGCTGCCAGCCGTTTGGAATGGGCATGGATCCGGGAAAATAGTGGTGTGTCGCCTTGCCTTTCGGTATGCACCTTCCGGAGTATAGCATAGAAATGTCCCACAGCACCGAAAGTCAACAAAGAACACACGCTCGTCATCCCCTGCCCACGCGCCTGATTCCACAACCCATCCGTCCTCGCGAGAGGGGGCAAACACAAACCTGTAGCCAGCATTGTGAACAGGCACAGCGATTCGCACACGCCAACCGATCGACTGACACACTCCCTGACTTGCGGTTGCCGCAACGCGCGTTGGGATCTTTCAGTCAGGGCCTCCTTTGCATTCGGGGTAATGGTACATGCATATATCCTATGAGCCGCGCGCCTCCGACTCTCACAGTAGAAGCCAGTGCCTTTTGCTGCGCCGTCAGAAACGCCACCTCATCGCAACCAACGCGACGCCACCATCTCTGCAAACCGTTCGGGCAGGAGCCGGGAAAATGATGCGGAGAATCCGAAGTAACCGCAACCGCACCTAGTACCCTGTCGCCCCGGGCGCCTTCTCATCCTTCCGCAAACTCACCAGCATCTCCCGCATCTTACTCTTCCCCGTCCCCGCCGCACCGCCCGCACTCCCTTTCCCGCTCAAATCCACCAGCTTGCTGATCCGCTCCCAGCTCGTGCCGCCACTCGTCGTATCCTCGCGGTTCTTGAGGTACTCCTCGGCCTCCTTCCGCGTCTGCGCAATCTGCTTGTCCTTGCGGTTGTTGTAGTTGTCGTAGAACTCATCAATAGCCTCCTGCGCCGCCTTGACCGTCTCGCTCTTTTTGGAGCTGGAGAGTTCGTCGCGGTGTTGGAGTTGGAGGGTGCGGCGCTCGCGCCATTCGCGGACCGGGGTGGGTTCGCCGCCGTCGTCGTTGTCGTCGGCGTCGCCATATGTGGTTGTGGAGGGCCGGTAGGGCAGTGTGGAGCCGGTGATGGTGCCGCCGGGCGCGACGGCGTTGTTTTGCGTGTCGACGGCCGGGAAGGAGGACTCGAAGTCGCCCATCATGTCGTCGCCGTCCATGGTGTTGGAGTTGCCGTTCGTTGGGGCGGACGAGGACATGTGGCCGCCGCCGCCGCCCAGCAGGTCGTCATCGTCCTCATCGTCGTGTTCCTGGACTGTGGCGGTGTTGTCGGTGGGTGTGGCGAATTGGTGTGCGTCTGCGCCCAGCGCTGCTCGCTCACGTGCGAGGAAGTCGGAGGGCTCGTCGGAGTCTAGGGCGTCGTGGGCGGATGGGCCTTGGGCTTCCGTCTGGCCTGGGGTTGTACGTTAGTAAGCGCGCGATGGTGTGAAGAGCAGAGCAGCGTATACCAGCGTCGAAGTCGTCTAACGAAGGGAATCGGTCGGCCATGCTTGCGGGTGCCTGTGCCTGTGGGTGCTCTCCTTGCTCACTGCTCCGTCTTCTCCGCTCGGGTCCGGTAGTTCGGTCGTTGGTTGTCCGAGTGCGATATTGGCAGCGTTTGGTGTCAAGGGGTTTAGCAGTGTTGCTTCGATTGCTCGTGATATGGTGAGAGGAGTGTTTGCACTTGCAGCGCCAATGCCATCGCCAGCGCTCCCATCTCCAAACTCCAGACAGCGGAACCAGCCGCACCACTAGCGTGAATCCCACGTGCAAGCTCCCAGCCCTGCAACGAACATTCTTCCCGCCAACCTTCTACTATACCTTACCTTTAGGTACCCTTTAGGTACATACGCGCGCCCATATTGTACAGTGGTGCTGTGCCACTTGCCTCAATCCTTGCGCTTTCATTGAACACTCTATTGCCCTTTCATTGACGTCCTCGCGACATTGAGCGAACATTGATGAAGACATGGCCTACTCCGCCGACGCGGTGCGCGCCAAACTGGCCTCGCTCAACGAAACGCAAGACTCCATCGTGGCCAACGCGCAATGGATCATGTTCCACCGCCGCCACGCCGACCGCACCGCCCACCTCTGGCTCGAGCGCCTCCAACAAGCCCCGCACCCGAAGAAGCTCAACCTCATCTACCTCGCCAACGAAGTCGTGCAGCAGTCGCGTGCCCGCGGCAAGCAGGACTTCATGCTGGCCTTTGAGCCCATAGTAGCCGAGGCGACGGGCGTGGCGTACAAGGGCGCCAGCCAGGAGGTGCAGGGCAAGATCCGGCGCGTGGTCGAGGTGTGGAGGCAGCGGGGCATTTTCGATGGCAAGATCCTGGACCAGGTGGATGGGAGGATGGCGGAGCTGGAGAAGGCCAAGGGGGCGAAGGGAGGTGCGGGCAAGTTGGGCGGGAGTCTGTTTGGTGGGGGTGGGGGTGCAGGCGGCGTGCCGAATGAGTTGGAGGCGGTCAGCAAGAGCCAGGCGGCGTTGAGTAGGGTGGAGGTGGCCAAGGGCCCGGCGGTGGAGAACGCGGGGAAGGAGTACGCCAAGATGACGGATACGAACGTGACGCTGCCGACACCACCGGTGCATGCAGCGAGGCTTAGTGCGTTGATGCGGAACTTGGCGACGGCGCAGGGTGCGGTGGAAGCCAGTATAAAGGCGAGGCGGGAGCTGCTCGATGGGCTGGAGAAGCTGGTCGAGAGCAACCGCACGAAGCTTAACGCGGAAGAGGCAGCTGTCGCCGACCTCTCAGCCAAGAAAGAAGGCATAGAGGCCAAGAAGAAGGAAGTCGAAGACGGCATCATGCGCGGCCTCTCAGCTCCCACCTCGCCGACTGCGGGAAACACGCCTACAGGCGGTGCTCAAACTAACGGCACCCTCGCGACCAACGGTGGCGCGGCAGAACCTGCAGCACCGGAAACAGAAGGTTTCACGCCGCCACCGCCAGACGTCGAGTCTTTCACGCCGCTCGCCGAGGAGGAGGAGTATGGTACCACGACCGGCGACATCACGGCTTCAGGCGACGGCGGTGGGCTAGATTACTACGATGATCCGGAGCCCGTACTACTCGCCAGCAACCCCACCGGCGCAGAGAACATGCCGAGCGAGCAGCCGACGACGGACTTCAACGAGCCGCCTCCAGCGTTTGAACCACCACCAGCGATGCAGGCGAGCAATGCCGCGAACGACTTCCTCGCCAACCTCAACATGCCAGCGCAGCAGCAGCAGCCGCCGATGGTGCGCCAAGCTTCGGGTGAGCTTCCAGCCGGCAGTGTGAACGGCAATCCCGGCGACCCGCGGCTGAAGAGGAGGAAGATGAGCCATCGGCCCAGCACAGATGTCGAGGATGGAGATATCTTTGGGAGTGGCGCCGCGGGGGTGGATGAGGATGGGGTTGCGGCTATGCTTGCGCAATAGAGGCCGTGGGCTGGGTGTGATTCGATTCATGGCGCGTGTCACACGAGTAGCACAACAGCGATGCGGGTGCCTGCGCTCGTACAGTCATAGCGTTTCGTTGGTCGCTGTCCAGAAGCGTATACAGGCGCATTATCACGTCAGCAAGGCATAACAGGTGCAAAACTCACGGTTGATGTTGAAGAACATGCCTTGCAATGCTCGCTAATTCTGATGGCCGCTTTCGCACTCGCTTTCGCGCTGGCTCGTTCGTAGAGGGGACGGACCAGCTGTACGGACGGCTCGCAATACCTGGATACGGGAGACGGGAGTCGGTTGAGCCTTTTCCGAACCCTCGACCTGGATCAGCCCAACGTACGTCCGAGGGGGGACTAGGTGTGTAGATTCACCGGGCAGGTACTGTTAGAGCTCCAGGCACGAGCGAGCAAACGCCATGGCGTGGTTACCCTTTTACTGATTGCTTATCAATGCATATATACCTGAGAAGCATTAGGTAGGTTGAAGATAGAGATTTCATCGCTCTCACGCCCTGCCTTGTCTTTTTAAATCTTTTCACTTAACCGGCTTGTACGCATGTCTAGGTGGTTGGCCGCACCAGGCGGGCAAGGATTAGCGGCAATGTCTTTTTATCTTCGCCGACGGAGAAACGGTTGGATGGGAAAGGTATGTTCTTGAAATGTACCTGTGATTTTGAGATTTCTTGTCCAGCCGCTTATGCTAAGGTACGTTAAGTTTGCAGAAGGCTCCACGCGCGTGCTATGCCCACCACCGGATTCAGCACTTGATCCCGGTCCCTACTAACTGCTAGAATGCTAATCATTGTCACTGGGGGCGAGTCTCACGTGCTTCGAAGTGCGAGTCCGACTGTAATAACCACGGGGCCTGCGACCCTCTCTCTCTTGTCTAGATCATCTCGACGCCGTGCTCATCATACTTCTTGGCGCTGCCGAAGAAGGCGTGCTTCGGCTTCGCCACCGCCGCATCGGCCTCTACACTATTCCGCGCATGGAACTGCGTGTCAAACGCAGCACCTCGGGCCCGGTACCTGGCGACTTTGTGGCGGTGCAGATAGCAGCCGATAGCCGCGCCGATGAGCACGAGGAAAGCGAAGGCGCGGGTTAGGGAGAGGCCGGTGATGGAGTTGGTCAGGTGCGCGATCTTGAGGTCTTTCTCCGCGATCACCAGCGCTGCTGATGTGGTCGACACGGCGCTGGTGGAGGCGGATGTCTTGGCAGCCGAAGTCATTGCGGAAGTAGCGGTGGTGGCGTGCTGAGCAGTCGTCGTCGTGGCCTGCACGACGTTCGCTCGGAGGAGGGTGATGGTTGACGTGGACGTGCGCGAAACGGTCGTTCTGAGCGTCGTCGTTGTCGTCGTCGAGAAGAGTGCGCTAGCCAGAGCGGCGGTATTGAGGGGGGATATCTTCTTGGACGAGAGTTGTGTGTGTCTGCCTGGAGGACTGATGTGGCCGAAGGGGTCCAAGGAAGTACTACTATTACTGGGAGCAACTTGCTGAAAGGGCGGAAAGACAGAGAGGGTTTGATGGGGTGTGGGTGTTTGATTATAACCGGCACAAAGGTGTTGGGATGGTGGCTTTCTTTGACTTCATCTCGCTTGGCGGACATCACTATTGTGTGTCTCCCAGGTCCCGATGCATCACGTCTCAAGCGGTGGGGAATAGCGGTGTCGAGCGGCCAATGCTTGGAGAATGTCCATCTTATGCGACGAAGGGAATCCCGCTATTCGTATAGTCAAGGATATGAGGGGCGGCAGCAGAGAGCGGACGAGGAGCCGCAGCCATGCCGGGCAGGCACGAGGGCAATGCATGATGTATCTAAGCCAAATCGACGTGCACTATCGTATTTCCTGGGATCAGTGTCGAGCAGCGGAGGAAAGCTGAAGACGGAACGAGTCGCAGCGCCACCATGATGCTCTATGCTCAAAATGGAACTGGATTCGTGGAGATGCCTTCGGAGTGTTCGGTCATTGGCTTTCAATACGCTGATGCGGTGATGGGTTGCTACTTAAGACAAAGCTAACTGTCAGCGTACGCTGGGTCAGACACGGGACATGGCTAGATCCGTGCTGTCGTCAGCATATCGCCTGGTGGGTGGTATGCCTTCGCAGTCGAGCCACGAAGAACGCCTCTCCTCGAGGTAGTCGCATTAGATAACCACTGGACCTCCCACACCACTACTACCTCTCTCCCGGCCCGGTTCAAAACCGCGTTCCTCAGACTCAGATGAAGTTCTTATTCGAACTCGTGCGCTCACTTTCAAGCCGCACCTTGTTCCTCGCCTTGTCCTCCTGCTTCACATCCTCCAGTGCGACGCAGCTATGGCCTTCGAGCAAGCGGTGGGTTGCGCAATACTGCTTGTGGCAGCGAGTGCAGTCACCCGTCGTCCTGGCGGCGACTTTCTTGCAATCCGAGAAGGTGCAGCGAGGTTTGGCGGCCATGCTTGGGGTTGTGGCTGGGTTGCTAGTGTGGTAGACTGTGGGTGTGGGTGTTGGTGTGGCTGCTGTGGTAGTTTGCTCCTGAGCAAGTGTATGCAGTGACTGTAGTAGTGCTGATGTCCGTTTGGGATTGGTGGTCTGTACGGCAGAGCTCAAGCTGGAGATACTGTCTGATTGATGCTGGCGTCTATCAGAACACTGAGGATCTTATGTTGAGACTTCAGAAAGGTTCCTCAACAATGCCATTATGTTGCGATAGACTGGAGCCTGCTATGTGCTGCTTGGGATAGTTACGAGCAGAAAGCTAGCCGTTCCTTTGTGGACGTCAGCCCAAACAATACATTGTAGGCAGCGGCGATATCCTTGGCTTTGTTGACCAGCTCAGTCGCGGCCAGCAAGAAGAGAAAGAGTGACCGCACTCCAGTGCAGAAGCGTCCGATGGGATGAACTGTCCTACGCAATGCTTACGCCACAAAGACGAGCTGATCAATGCGCTTGTGTGCCCAACAAGGGTCAAAGGTGGAAGATCCATCGAGGAGCACTATAAGAGCGTGTGTGCCGCAATGTTCGTTATCAACACACAGACGGATATCGAGGTTCAAGCAGGTCTTGACTCCGAACACTCAGCCGTCAGTACACAACTTCCACTCCACAGAACACACCACAAAACACCCCACATAGCTTCCCAACACTATGCGAAGCACTCGCTGGCACTACTCGGCCTGGTGCTCGTGGAGGGCCACTTCAGGGCTTCCATCAGGATTGCGGAGGGGCCAGAGAGAACCCAACAGCATCGGGTTGATAAGATGAATGCTCGGAACTTGATCGCGAAGGCGGGCAACGCTGCGATGTTCGGTCCGCCTGTGCCGGCGGTGCAAAGGAAGCAGCTGAAGTCCGTCCCCTACATCAGGCACACGGCGGGCGATGGGCCGAAGGTGAAAGACCCATATGGGCTGGCGTCTTACGTGCCTTCGGGAGGGCGCTCAGGACTGCCCAAGTAAGTCCAGAGTCGGTACATCGGAGTGTATGAGTATGTCGGTCCTCGTCATAGCCGGATATGCAGTGGGAATGAGTAAGAAGTAGTTGCGCAGGAACGCAGAGGACGCTCGACGAATGAGGCCAATGCCATAGCATAATCAGTCGAATAACAGATCACACCCAGACCAAATCGCTCTCTTGATGAATACCTTACCTTAGTCTTGTCAGTGGTAGTCGTTGCACAGTAAGCCGCACCTTCTGCCGAGCCGGCGGGATTGTGAAATAGGCCGAGGCCGGATCCTTCCCGAAGATGTGGAGGATCTTCGTCCACATCACACTGCTATGAACTTGATCAGCAATGGTAAACCCATCAATGTAATGAGCGCAATAACCAGGCCCGAGGTGCCAAATGGCATCGTCTATTTCCACTACCCTGCGTCCCCGTACGGCAGAAGAGTTCGATGGTATCTGGCCCTTCGAGGCATACCATATGCGGAATGTGTAAGCAGCGGTCACAGTTCCTGATGCTGCGCCCAAAGAAACTGAATGATGCACAGATCACTAGTCCAATCATGCCTCGCCCCGAACTAGACGCTTTGGGCGTCAGATATCGGCGGACGCCAACAATGGCAGTAGGTCGTGACGTCTACGTCGACACGCGCATGATCTTGCGTAGGCTTGAGGAGCTGTTCCCGCCTTCAGAGGCCCATCCAGCGCTGTCATCCATGGAGACAGCAGGTCTGGCGGCGCTGCTGAACAAGTTCACCATCGATGCCAGCGTGTTCACCAGAGCTGTGCAGATGATGCCCTCTCACCTCCCCTCGATGAACGACGAGAGCTTCGTGAAAGATAGGGCCGGCTTTAGTGGCAAAGGGTCGACGCTTCATGGTGGTTTGAAACGTCGGCCGGAGACCATTGCCCACATGAGGCACCTGTTTGACATCGCCGAATCGCTATTCGCAGACGGAAGAGATTGGGTGGGAGGCACAGAAGCGGTAAGCTTTGCAGATCTGGAAGGTGAGT
This sequence comes from Oleoguttula mirabilis, assembly GCA_035135055.1. Classification (NCBI taxonomy): domain Eukaryota; kingdom Fungi; phylum Ascomycota; class Dothideomycetes; order Mycosphaerellales; family Teratosphaeriaceae; genus Oleoguttula; species Oleoguttula mirabilis. Next base: position 204,682 of record JAVFHQ010000041.1, on the reverse strand, counting down.
GTAGGCACAGAGGGAAACGTGGCAGACTCTGGCTTACCAGCATGCAGGCGTGTGGTCTTTTGACTGGATCATCTCGGATCTCGAGCCGCCTGCAGAGTACTTCTCCGAAGCTCTATACCCGAGGGTGTACAGTTGGAGAAACCGTTTCAAAGCTGCACTCGATAATGCACGAGCGCGAGCGCCGAAGCCAGTGTCACTCAAGGGTTCGGCCGCCGTGCAGGCCATCCTCGGTGCAGATTTCTCAGACGAAGGGCCGCCTACTGTCGACCCAAATGATCCGTTGAAACTGCAGGAAGGAGCGGTAGTCCAGCTCTTTCCGATGGACGGCGGTGGCTTCACGCACAAGGACAGGGGGCGCTTAGTGAAGCTGGGGAAAGACGAGGTCGCCATTGCGGTGCTGGCTAAGACGGGCGAGGAGGTCCGCATCCATGCGCCGAGGTGGCAGTTCCGGATTCAGGAGGTTTCTGCAGGACCAAGGCTATGAGCGAGACATGCTGTGGCAGGTCGCTTGGATCGAGCGCATGTACGGAGTACAACTGCGTGCGCAAGACACGTTCACCTCCGCATTACAGGTTTGTAGCTGCTCGGTGAGGTCTCTTTGGCTGCCTCAACTGTATATCTGGGGCGTTCACCAGTCTCGTTTCGTGATGCCTGAGTAATACTCGGCTCCCTAGCGGGCAGCAGGGATAGCCAATGCTGATATAGTGATGAAGCGGCCATGCTCCCATGTGGTCTGCAATGCAGATGCAGCATGTTGGTCGTGCTTTGGTGCTATATTAGTGACAAATGATGTCCGTCCACGAGCGCTGCATCTCTTGCTGAAGCGTGCATGCTGTGCGTCGCGAGGCGAATAGGCTCGGCTGCCATGGTGGACTCATGTACCACCGTTCAACGGTTCGCGCCATTGCTGCAGTCCAATCTCCATCTGGTGCTCAAGCACTGAGACCGGCCAACAGTGAACCGACTCGGAGGCCCTCAGGGCGCTGCTTTTCGATGCGGCCGGCGGCAACGACGTGGTCGCCTCGCCGGTGGACTCGGTGGAGGGAAGCGAACGGGCCGACCGTTCCTCCTTAGCGCATGTCGGTTGATGCCCAAGACTTCCACCGGTGACCGGAGCCCAACGAAGGGGTGCCACGTCGCAAGCTAGCTTGCCTCGTCCGCCGCTCGTCGGCGTCATACGAGCTCGAGAGTCGAGGATCGATAGACACAGCAAAGAGCCGCCCATACTTCTCATATCCCGGACAGCCCAGCTCCCGCGAATTTTCGAACTGTTTCTGGAAATTTCACAGCTTCACGTGAACTTCGTGAAGGCCAACGTTCTTGCGCAGGACAGCGAAGACACCCCGCGTCACCAACCACGATTTGTGGGACCGTTTGCCCGAGCCGTGCAACCAATCATCAGGCCAGGACGAGACACTCTGGAGGCCGCTAGACCTGGTTCAGCAAGCTGGAAATCACGCCCCCTCGGTGTCCTCCCACCGTCCAGAACTTCAGTCTTCAGCTTCTTGAACATCCTGCTCCCTTCCCGTCCTGCATCGCATCCCACGCCTTATCATCTCTCTTCATCGCAACACTGCGAGCGCTTGCGTGTGTTTGAATCCGCGTGTCGCCTTTAAGCCTGCCACTGCCAGGGATTGGACCCATTTGGACACTTCCCTTGCCCAAGGCTGGAGCGCTGACGCCCGTGTTACCACCCGGCCAGCACCTGTACCATCTGAGTCCCCTTAGGAGTTCGATACCAGTCCAGGGGAGTGTGTCGTGCGTACCACGCAGGTATCAGGACCATCGAGTCGACCCATTTCCACGGATTGTTACCCAGTGCGCTATTTGCCAACATGGCGGCTCCACCACGTGAGATCGCACGCCAGTGGTTCATAGCCGGAGAAGGCATTGATAGACATGTCATATCCGCGGACATCCAACGCTATCTAGGTAACGATGCGACCGTACGACCGGGCCTGGGCACCGGCGACAATGAGGTCAGGCACCCCACGTGACGACCTGGTATCTATCACGACATGCTTACCGTTATCAGGGTGTCCAAGGTTACTGGATCAAGGCCTATCGCAATTTGACCTCTGTATGCAGCGCACCGAGATGCCGTGATAACCCTTACTGACCGCCTCTCGCAGGCCATGATTGCAGACTTGCGGTCAGACTCCGGTCGATGGAGACAAGAGCAGCGTTCCACTGGCACAAGAGGTAGCAGCAGTCCCATGATGTTTGAGTTGTCAGGGATCACAGTACCTGACGCTCTCTTAGAACCTTATGTAGGATCGTCCACGTACCAGGCATCCAGCGCTGGAAGGCTACAAAGACGGGAAGGAGATTCGCCTTCCGTGGAAGGACCATATGGAGTGCCTCATGCGCGGGACAGGGTGCCACCCGGCAGGATGCAACCTCCGGAAAGGATGCCAGCCTCGGACCGCATGGACATTGACCCACCGTCGGTACCACAGCCCGATAGGAGATATGGCCATCCTGAGCGTGAGCGTGAGCGAGGATATCAGCCGGAGAGTAGAGCCTACGCACCGGAGAGCAGGCCATACCAACCGGAGAGCAGACCATCATATCAGCCGGAGCAGCCGGTTCCCTCTTCCACATATGGTCGCACGGCCGTGTCTGCCCCCTATGGCCAGGAGTCAAGGTACCCAACAAGCTACGCGACACAGCCCAACGATGGTGCACCACCAGGATATGTCAGGCAAGGCAACTACTACGTGCCGGTCTCATCGTCGTATGAGACGACACCCACCATGCCGTCTAGTAGGTCTGAGCTCTCCCAGTATGCCCCAGGGCCATATGGACAGGCACCACCACCAGCGGCTCCGACCCGGGACCATCGTGACCCTCGTGACCCTCGTGACCCTCGAGACCCTCGAGATCCTCGTGATCCTCGTGATCCTCGTGATCCCAGATACGGAGGCCAGTCAGACTATACGGAGCCAAGGTATGCTTATCCAAGCCCGGCCGCTACGGTCTCTTCTGTTACTGCCCGGGACCGGGAGCCCATCGCATCCCCACCCGCGCCAAGGTTCGCAGTCATCGGCACCCGCCATCCAGTGCACAGCTAACTTTCGCAGTCCATACGGCTCAATGCCTTCGCAATACGACCAATACGGTCGACGTAAGTATCGCTAGATTCCAGTGAGTCGGAGCAAGGACTGATGCGTCCGCGTCAGCTGTCCAATATCCATCAGCGCAGCCGGAAAGGGCTGCACAACCTGCCCGGGACCCAGCATATCCACGTGACCGGATGCCTAACCCGACCACTGGTGAAAGCCATCGCTCCAGCCGCCGCCGGATTGGATAGCCTTGTTGGATGCAGCCATCTGCGGATAATTCTGTGCTTGTTTCTATCCCAAGTTGAGGTCCGGACTCGAACGCTCCGGGGGTCATCGCTGCGAGGGCGTGAGGTTTCTGCCATATTGCGCGCGTTTCTGGGTTACGTGCTGCTCTTTCCGGAGTATCGCCACCCCGGCGAGGGATTGCACGAACCAGGAGTCCAGACCTGGACGCTTCGATATATACCACTCCGGGTACACTTGCTTTTGAGTGCTTTCGCCCTGGGTTTTTCATGGACACCAGTCCACGTTGGAACGGTCTTGTGCATGCCTGCAGCTTGGCGTTTGGAGTTCCGGCTTTCTTTTCGTGCCCGTCAGCCGGAGCCTCTTGATGGATTCTTGGGCCAGGACAGCGAGCGTCCTTGGTATTCTACTCTTCGAACCTGGACTTGCATGTTGCATTGACGGAGCCTCTCAATGACGCATTGGCGTTTTCGTGGTATGGTTTGGTGGAGTTCGATGGGTCACGGCAAGGCACTGGTGCCAGACAGACTGGTGGCGATAGAATGCCGGAAGAGTCAAGCTAATCATGCATTGACGGTGTACTACTTCACGAACCACCTGCTGCTTAAAGAGACTTCGTTAAATGCCCGGTCCCGACCGCGGCTGCGCCAGAGGAATATACCATCCGTTGGACCTAGGCTCCCGGAAGGCGTTGACCGCGTTTCTGCCTTTGCTTTCCACACTCTGGTCATCCACGTTGGACGCTCTTGCTGCGTTGTCGACGATCCCACCTGTTGGTACAGGCCCAAGAACAGGAGTCACTGCCTGAACAGGTCTCCGAAGGCATCGGGTATTCGTGACCTGCTCCTGTCACTCATGTCGTCTAACTATCTCGAGTTTCATAGCAACTGACGATGTCACCCGCGAACTCCCACAGGCTTCCCCTTGCAGCCCGCTGTCGTCAGGCTCAGGGTGATTATGACAAGACTCCGCATTGGCTGGCCACGGCATGTCTTCAGTGGCTGCATGTCCAACTGTTTGCCCTCAAGTCGTTTGTTCCTTACAGACCGTGCCAGCTTTAGATCACTCTTTCTAGACAAAATCCGGAAAGTACACAAATGTGCAGTTCTTGCAGAGAGCAAACTTTCTCGGGGATGTCGTTTCGACGCGTCCATGCATAGGGGTGAATGTTCCTCTCCATTGCGCTTTGCATTCTACCCGATATTATTCTCCAATGGCACGTACGGGGCGGGAGGTGTCGCCAACTACAAATCTATCTCCCTCATCATTGGTGCCCAGTTCAACACGAAGATTGGACACTTCGAATATGGTGAGTGACCTTTTCCATGGCGCAGAAGCTATGGCTGACGTATTGCACTACCGGAGCGCTGGCCCGCTCAGGGCTGGTACCGTCGCTCGACTGAGTACGGCGCTGTTCAGGCAGTGACCGATGGGCTTACGGTCATTTACCCCAAGGTAAGTTATCACGTCCTTCTCAGTCATCAGCAAAGATCAAACCTAACAATTGCAAACAGAATCCAGTCGGCACGCCTGTCGCGTAGTTTGGCACCCCGAACTTCAACGTCAATACCGTCTTATGCGATGTTGTTGAAGGTCTCAACTCCGTTACTCCTCTGGCGCTCGCTGGCCAGGCGGCGGCAGCCTAAGCTGGTGTTGCCTGGGCATTGACCAAACTGAGTGCTGTTGGTCTGAAGGGCACCACCCTGGGCTGCCCGACTTCGGCGTTGAGCGCCAACTACCTGTACCCAAACTTTACGCAGGCGGGTGGTCCGCTGGACCCGCCGGCATCCGTCCAGGCACACCGGCATCAACGCACACAACAAGGTGTATTTCACTACCGCCCCATCGACCCCGCAGTGTACACACAGCTCGTCTTCCTAGGAATTGAGCAGTATAAGGAGGAAGCTGTTGTTACATCGCACTTCGACATATTTATTCTTTCAAACCCTCGATACCCTTTAATCAGCCATATTCTAGCTCTTTCGTCTTAGTAACGAGCTGCCTTGCTCAGCCTCAAAGGTTCTCACTGTCAACGAGCCATATCAAGCCATTGTATTCGGCGCCAGTCACTGCTCGTGACCAGCTATGTATGAGAGAAACTAATGCCGACCGGGCTTACACCGCATAGCTACTTCAGATCTTCCCACATATCCTTTCTAAACACCGAACATGAATGTCAATTACTCTCTTCAAGCCCTACCCCTCTTCAACCGGTCAAGAAAGCGAGGCAGCAGTCGACGTACGAGCGTGCCGTAGCGAAAGACGCAGAGGAGCAGCGCATTCTACACCAGGTCTCAAAGGTGCGTCGCCGTAGGCTCCTTCGTCTATGCTGTTGTGTTCCTCATCTGACTCGAATTTCTTGCAGGTCTCGAAGACGATGCGGAAGAAGATGAGCATCGCGTCCTTCCAGAGGGGCGAGGGCAGCAAGGACACCCTCGAGCGCCCGAGACTCCGCCCGAAGCCCCGCATGTCTCAGCTTTTTCTCCGCGCGACAAGGACGACAATGGCGAGACTGAGGCGGGAGGCGAGCGCCGCAGCAAGGGCAGAGGTGAGAGCGGCGACGAGGACAAGATCATAGAGACTCTGTGACGGCAGGGCGCAGTAGTGGAATATGGCCTTGAGTGCCTCGTTTGGCCAGGCCTAGACGAGCCACTGTGGTCCATTAGCTACTTGGCTGCCACCTTGTTAACCCTCGCCTGCTCCCCCTACGGGAGTATCCACGTCGCAAGTAAAGAATCCTATTGACGCAGCGCTACCTTAGAGACTTATCTCACGCGTCCCATGTGCACTGTCTTTCGTGTCCCTCCATTGGTTTCTCGTGTCCACGCCCTGCTCCTTTCCCAGTGAGGTTCTACCGTACGATGCATATGCATGTACCCGAACTAAAGTCAACCCGTGCAAGTCCTGCATTTCGCTACAATCCTGGTGTCTGATGAAGCGAGGCTTGCGCGGGTGGTTGCCCCTAAAGCAGACTAGGCCTGGGGATGCAGCGTCGTTCCCCAACGTCAACCTCGCAGTGCCTCTCAGGCTTCAAGCCTGCAAGGAAATCACTCTCTACTATGTTGGCGTCCAAGCAGTCGCCAGTCCGGCTATCGTTGTGAATTGTGAATATCCTCCACATCGCGCGAACGTCTCACTATCACCTCCTCGATCCCCATACTACGACTGCAAGTGCAAAGGCGCCCGCCTGTCAAGCGAGGGCTCCGGAAGAGTCGTAGCAGGCATGGAGAGGTATACAGGCACAAGGGACAAACTGGTGCGCATGCAGGAGGGACATCTCGGAGAAGAAGAGAATGTTCGGGGGGACCCATAGGTACAGACTTGTTCGTCTAAGCTATCATCAAGAGCTGTCCGTGGGAATCTGCTATCGAGACGAGAGACGAGACCTTCGAGCGACTTTGCACACTACCTCTGCCAGTTTGGGCCGATCTTACGGCCTGGCGTTGGGGTCTTGAACGCCGGCATCTCCTCCTCCGTGTCTTCATCCATGTCCTCGGGTTCCTTGTAGCTAACGCTCCATCTCTTGTGCAATCCGCTCCTCTGCCTCCTTCTTCTGCCTCAGGATCTGGCGGATTTGAGGGAGGGCAAAAGTCTGCTCGGCGTCCGGCATCGGTTGTGTCGCAAGCGGCTTGTTGATCGCGGCCTTATCAGCAGTGTTCGCCGCGTCAAGGCGTTCGGTATAGCTGTCAACGTCTTCCGGATTGGCCTGCAACACAGGTTAGCACGCGGTATCCACACGAAGGAACCGACATGTATACTCGCCTTGGTGATGCTCTGCAGTGCGGTGTCCGTTGTGGAGAACTCCCATCCCAGACCTGGCGTCCTCCCAATCACTTGGAGTTGCCTGAAGTATGCATCGGCGAGCTTGTGGTCGTGATTCTGCGGCTTGTTGATGTACGTCTTGTACAGAACACCCATGCCGATGGCACTCTGGAGCGTCCCGATGAGGAGAGGCACCAGAGTATGAGCATGGTCCCCTGCGCTACAGTTAGCGTTGAGCGTGGTGCATGTCCATACAAGATTGCAACCATCAGGCAGCGTGTTCGCTTCCAGTAGCCTAGAACTGGTCCGGAGAGCCCACGATTCGTCCGGACCAACTTACAACCTGCCACAGTTCGAAACAGTCTTCGCGCGTGCACACTATGAGCACTTCGACCAAAACGAATGCCACCGCACCACCGCGAAGAGTCCTTCCAGCCGACCCACGTGGTAAGACCGCGCAACCCGAGAAAAGCCAGGTCTTCACCACACACACCATGCTGCAAAACGCCCAGAAGCAGATCGACGAGCTCAATGCGGAGATCAAGACTTGATGGAGATGCCGCATACCCAGGAGTACATCATCAAGCTCCTGTGGACGGCGATGCTCAAGACGGACTCCTACCTCAGCGGGACGGATCCGGTGAAGAAAGCTGACGACCTCAAGGCCATGGAAGGTTGGTGTATGTGATCGAGTCGGACGCTGTACTCTCTGACACGGTTAGCTCTGATGTCTGAGGCTCAAGATCGCATCGACAAGCTGCCAAAGAAGCGCAAGGAGAAGATCAACTTCATCGGCAGTCATCTCGCAGACCTCTCTCCCGACAAGATCATGCGCTTCATCAAGACCTGCAAAGAAGACGAGTCCAAGATGGATATGGCGGCTGATCTGAGCTCGTTTGTCGAGGGCACGGCGCCGTCCCGGTCGGGAGCCAATGGCGGGAAGTCGGCGTGAGTCTCTCCCTTACCTTAGCGAGATATGATGAGGCTGACTTGCGTGAAGTGGCGACGATGATGAGCTTTGCTGGGATTGATGCAACGGGACAAGGAGAGCACTCTACGGTAGCATAGCTTGTGCATATTGCTTCTACACCGGAGAGCGCGCCACGGGAGCGAGGGCAGAACAGTTTACTGTGTACACAGCAGTTCTAATTCTCAAATGTTGCTGGGCTTGCTGCATCCCAATGACTCTACTCTGAGCCACTGTACTGCGTAAGGCGGTCACGAGATCATGATCGTGTTGCAGAGAGGTGGGACTATGCAATGAAGTCAGTGACGGTTGCCAGACTTGGTACATCCCCAGCAGTAGTGGCATTGCTCTGAGCCATTGTATTGCCTACTGGATCCCTATAAAACATCTTTGCAGACTTCACGACAGCCACAATGCTACATGCTGCCGCCGGCTACAGGAACCGTGATTAGTGCGGGCCGTTCCTACCTCCTACTCAGGCGGACGCAGCGATAGATTGAAGCCTAGCTTGAAAATTTAAGGTATCGTGCACATCCGGGTGCGCGAACAGATCTGATTGGCTGCCGAAGCTCTCTGCAAGCCTCAAGGTGTATTTCACCACCGCGCCGTGTACACACAGCTCGTCTTCTTGAAGTCCATTGGCATAACGAGGAAGTACTTGTAAATTGTACCGCACAAAGCGAAAGGGGTGATGTGTGGATGCTGTGGCGAAATCTTGGCTGCTACTTCATACTGTATATATACCACACCTGCTCATGTACATAGTTCATACTCCATTGAATGTTTAACAACAATAAGATGAATCTGCGGATCCTTAATCTACATACCTAACCTCGGTGTTGCGTATGCACTTCCTTCGGCGAAGTGTTGGCGGTGATACAATTTGCAGCAGTAAAGCTACGAGAGATGACGGATCTTGACTGTGATGTGATCGTCGCCATTGTGTCGCCGTTATGTCGCGATAGTAGTGCAGAGCAGACTGTCCGTGTACGTGCGACCTGGCACGCTATCATACCATGTCCGCACGCGCCATAACGGTCCCTTGTACCGTTGTGTGCTCGTGATCGTCGAGGACATGGGTTGTAAAGCGGGTGCACGAGAGCTGCGGTGCGGTACCTGCCTCCCCCACCAGGCACCTCCAGACAAATATGGGCCGAGAGGCGCGAGACCAGGAAGGTTTCCCGTAGCGCTTCGAGTGCCGAAGAACGTAATTCAGAACGGGTTTCGGACGGTACCTGTATCGATGATCCCAGGTTGTGTCCGCCACCTGTTGTGGGTGTTACGAAAGACATGCATCTCGTCGGGGCTTTTGACGCTTTTCAGCCTTCCTGTGAAATTGAGTACGAGTCTGCAGGAAAATCTCACTGTTTAATCAAAAACGCAGGGTCCTTCATTGATAGGACTCGCCAAAACCTCCCGTGGACGTTTCGCAAGCGCCACTAGTTCGAAACGACTCACGTAGCCCTCCACTTCCGCATGTTGCGCGTTAACGCTGCGCCCTCCTTCCTGGTAACCGCCAACTCGAAACACCCACACGACCACCTGCTGCTGCACCGCTGCGGACCTCTCACGTTCGCTTCTCACGGTGTCCGTACGAGTCTAACGCGAAAAAAGAATAGGACCCCAAAACCGTACCTACTGGTATCTTCCCAGCAACCGACCAATCCAGCTCAGCTCAGCTTTCCATCGTACCACACCACCAGCCAGGCGCTGTAATCTTCGCGACGTCCGGCTACGCATTCGCCTTCCGCACGAGCATCACATTGTTCACGTGCGCCAGCACACGCACCTTCCCGAATTACCGCGTTAACCCGTAGGACTGACGTCCAGCGGCGGCGAGCCACCTGACGCTTGACGCGCCTAGCCGACATCACCACCACCATACCGTTCTTTCACCGACACTCGTTTGTCGACTTCACCACAATAGCCTCATAATAAGCACACTCCATGCCCAGCTACGGGAGCAATAGGTCACCATCACTGCAGAAGATGGACTACAACAACAATGGTCGCTACGGCGGCGCCGGCGGCAAGAGGTTCGATCTCAGCAACATCATGGGAGACCCATTCTCATTGGCGACGATCGCGATTGCGGCAGTGAGTGGTGCTCGAGGGCGATGCTGTGGCCGTACTTGGCGCTAACACGGGACAGGCCGGCTGGTTAATTGCCTTCGTCAGCTCAATCATCGCGGCCATCAGCGAAGAGTACCCGAACTACTCTTGGTGGTCGCTCGCATACATGTTTTGCGTGATAATCGGAGTCATTGTGGCAGTGGCAGCGGATGCTGTGGACACGTACCACGTGGCGATGGTGGGCTTCCTGGCCGCGGGTCTGGTGTTCACCACATCATCCGTGAACTCGTTGATTTACTGGTCAGACCGATCCAAGGAAGCGGCGGCAGCAGGTTTCATTCTGCTGTCCATGGTCTCGGTAGGCGAACACTCATTCCAATCTTGAGCGGACACTAACTGATTCGGGCAGATTGTGTGGATCTTCTACTACGGCTCGCAGCCATCGGCATCTCACCGCCAGACACTCGACTCTTTCGCACTGCACAAAGACCGTGCACCGAGCAGAAACAGCAGGCACATGACGCAGTCGTATCGCCCTGAGACTACGCACTCGGCGGGACAACCACCGCAGATGTACAACTCGGCGCAGTTGGCCGGCTTTGAGACTTCCTCACCTGTCACGGGCTACCCCGGTGGCGCAGCCGGAGCCTCGAAGCGCGAGAGCACGTCGGCATTCCCGCAACCGTCGCAGAGCAACCACAACCTTGCGCCGACACAGCCGACAACAGCAGCCTCAGCCGCGGCGCCATCACAGCAGGACAGCTCGGTGTCACAACCCACCGAGTACCCGTACCGCGCGAAGGCCATCTACAGCTACGAAGCGAACCCGGATGACGCGAACGAGATCTCCTTCGGCAAGCACGAGGTCCTCGAAGTCAGTGACGTCTCCGGCCGATGGTGGCAAGCCAAGAAGGAGACGGGCGAGACGGGCATTGCGCCATCAAACTATCTCATCCTGCTGTAAGCGAGCGAGCGAGCGTGCGACGCATTTGCTTGCTAAGTAGTGATTTGCGACATGTGACTTATGACCGCGCTGGCGAAGCCTGACCAGCGAAATGCGAGACCGATTGGGTTGGTCGTGCAAATGGACATATGGCGAGGCCGCTGGCTATGGGTTGGGGTTGGGTTGGGATCCGGTGCTTCGGTGTGAAAGTTATGTTGTGTGTTTGGCGACGGCGTTGCGGCGGATGGGTGCTACTTTGGGTGCTGGCCTGCGCCGAGACTGCGGCCTGCGACGATACCACCTGCTTGTCTCCTTTCCTCTTCCTTTTGCTGTCAGATGTATGCGCTGGGCGACACAACGCTGATGGTCTTCTTTCTTTTGAGTCGATTCATGATGTGTAGAAAATGCGGTATAATACTGTAACTCTCACCGACACTCCTCTCTTGCGGCACCCTTCTTCAGGATGTTATTCTGTCGTCATCAGCTCTGGCATTTGTACACAAAGGTATCGTATCGATGCTGTTTTCGAGTCCGTGAGCCCTTTTCATATGCTGCACGCCTACCATGCAGACTCGGCCCGGGTGAATCTCGGCGCACAACAACCCAGGCTACATCTACTATCGCAATTTTTCGCACCATATTCATGCTGCTTTGGTCTAATGGTTAGGATTGCCGCCTTCCAAGCGGCAGGTTCGGGTTCAATTCCCGGAAGCTGCACAATACTGGAGGATATAAGCTACATCGGTTTTTTTTGTTTTGGTGTGCGCCGGTTGTCTGAGCCATAGAGTCAATTAGCTTTTGAAATCCTCTACTGTTGCCACCTCTACCTCCAGTGCCTTGCTCGTAGAGTCGTAGGCCTGTACCACCAAAGGTGCTTAATTGAACAAGCTACTACTTTCGCCTTGCGGAGGGGAAGCCGAAGTCTGGTCTCACAAGCTTGTCACTACCTTATGCTGTTGAGTGTGAAGTGTCAGTGTCTCTCAGGCACTGTTCTTCGGTTGCAGTATGGGTTTGGCCTAGGCCCGAGCTGGCAGGCCCTGCAAGTTATCAACGGCAGCACTCCAACGCGCCTTCCATGCATGCACCTGCTGCTCCTCCTCCTGTGCGCCTCTTTCCGCTGAATGGACCAACCAGTACCACGAGGAGAGGCTGCACTGAGCATGTATGCATACCGTAAGTTAGGGAGTAGCATCCATCGAAAGGTAGGTCCTTCCATTGCTTTGCTCTCGGCCGTACACTTCGCATCCCTTCAATTCACCATCCAAAGATCCACTAGCGGTCCTGCATGGCTCACAAGGACAACCGTGACTACACGCCGCGTCCCGGCTCACGCAGGTCTCAAAACGACACGAAGACGACGGTGGAGCAGAGAACGCAGGATGTCAGACAGAGAGCTTAGGCTTACGGCAAGGTTCGGCACACGGTGGCGGCAACCGGAGGAGCTACCTCGATGACTACGTAGTCACAAATAAGGGTGTCAACTCACGCGTACGTGCTCCTCCTCTACTCGCTGGAGCTCGTGTTTGTACTGAGTGCTGGGCGGGGCAATCGCTACGACAGCCGCGAGTATTCGTTGCCTGGCTCAGATGCCACCCGCAGTGGCTACCATTACTCCAATCGAGACCGCTCTTACTACTATAGCAACCCGAATGGATCTACCTACTACGACGACGGCAGATGCGGTGCCCGCTATACGCAAGCTGACGGTACGGGCTGGGGAAAACGGCCTCTCTCTGGGGACACTGGTCCACCAACAGCCATGAGCCGGACAGCAAGCACGCCGATTCCCACTCTTACCGCGCTGAGCATGTGCTATGATGGCCCAGAAGCTGGCTACGACTACCAGGCCGAGCGTACCATGAGCAGGGTTGGCTTTGCTCGAGATGATGGTTCGTGCAGTCTTCGAGCCGGAGCCAGCAATATTATGGACAGGAGCAACAGGACGAGAGACCTACAATGCCACGCCTGCAAGCGTCTGCCGACCCTGATGATCAGTACGCTCATAGTCCGAATCGAGGGTATGATCTTGAGACTTAGGCTTACGGGCACGCTCACGGGCACGACAGCTACGCGCTTGGAACCGAACCAAGCCATGAGGATGACGCAAGCGACGGCATTGACGCAAGCGACGACACTGACCGAAGCTACGAAGATAACCGAAGCCACGAAGATGAACATGAACAAGAAGACGACCAAGAGTATAACCACGAGCAAGCGTGCGACGACGAGTCAGCATACGATGACGAGTAAGGATCCTCGAGGAAGCTGGCATGACCGAGAAGGTAGCTTTCGGTGGGACGGCGGGACGCCGCGTACGTTTCATCTGCAAATTACCGTCAGTGATGAAGTATAAGGTGAACACGATGCGTGATGGCGCATCGCAAGCCAGACTTCGGATCGGTATACTGACGGAGACCACGGCGCATAGTAGACTTATTTTCGCTGTTCGACCGTAATCGGGTACCCAGCTGTCGAACGCTCTCGTCACGAAACTGGGCTCGATTGGCAATGCTAACCCAAATTGTCAGCATCCCCTAACCGAGTTCTGTGTGTGGTGTCGGGTACAGTAGCCAGTGTCATCCAATATTATCCCGATTCCAAACACCACGCACGAAGCTTGGCCGCCGTTGTCTCGAGTCTTGGGCTCCACGGGAAAAACATGTACTGCTCGGCCTCATGTGGGTGGCTGCTGGTTGAGGAAGTCTGGTGCCAGATCCGGCGATCAGAACTCCATCCTTCGTAAGATCCTGGGAAAGTTTGCCTTATTACCACATTCTGAGCCGTACGCACCTCGCATAGGCGAGCGAACCACGGCTACACGTATACGTAAGGCATTTGCCAGATGAGGCTTGATCCTATTGAGCTCAACCATCTGCTTGAAGGTCTCTCTCTCCCTGCCCTTTCTAAAATCTCTTTCCCACAAAATCAGACTATCTCGAATACCCTTGCCCTTTGAACGACATATACCGCACTCCACACTACCTCCGATTTCTACGCAACATGGCAATGTTCTTGGCAGGAGCTCCCCTAATAGTCGGCATCGTCGCCCTTGTACACCATCTGCACGGGCGAGATGCTACTCTCACGGACAACTTATCCCTGGGTCCCGTGCTGTACAAATTCAATAACAGCCGGCTCGACGCCCGTGACTTCCACGATATGGTCGTGCTCCCTCACCCGGATCCGGCGAATGATCTAGCGTCCTTCAGGTATGGGCAAGGCTTGACGGTGGGAAGGTTTACAGGATGGCCGGTACGTGGGCTGAGTGTTTCACATACTGCGTGCTCGCTCACTCATGCGTGCTTGCGGTGCGCGTACGTATACTGATGTGGGGTGTACGTAGAACGTTTCGCCTTCCGGCATCATGCAAGGCGAGCTAGCCGTCGCTGTCCCGGGTCTCGAGGAGCCGCTCCAGGGGACCTGGCTCTCCGTGCGCAGTACTTCGGAAGAATCTCCGCAGCAAAAGGCCTTCGATCAACTGGTGAACGCGGTGCGCGCCGCTACCGAAGCACCAAAGCCGGCGGATATGGCGCTGGAGGATATGCTGGCGTGGGTAGCTGAGGGCATGAAGAACGCCTCCAGGGACAATGCCTAAGTGGGTGCCCGCCTGGTAGGCTTCGTCATTGCTTGTGAGTTGGGGGCGTTGATGACATGGTAACTGCGTTTTGCAGGAGGCTCGATGGGAGGAGAGGAAGCCGGGTATAGGGTGCGATTCAATGTTTTGACTGCACTTACAACCACCTGAAAAGAGCAGTTGCACTCCTGATCCCAGCTCAAGACCGTCTTTCCCCGTACCCGGATTTGCGGCTTGTGCTACTGCTCACTGCTCACTGCTCTTTTCAGCTCTATGCCCTAAACCATGTCTTCTCCGCGGAACCCATCCTGGATGCACTTCCAGGCTCCACACTGCTCACTGCCCTTGATCGCATGTCTGTCCGCTCATACGAGGACATACAGCGCTCCGTAGTGGAACGCCGTCATGGACCGGGAGTACGATGAGAGGGTGAAGTACTGCTTCGACATGAAGGATGTAATCATGACTCCACCCTAGCTCACGCTATCTCGAGCTTTTTCGTGCTCAATGGAAACCAAGAGAGTCCAGTCATATCGCGCAGGCCATTGCAGAGGCTTCGGTCAATCACATGCTCTTCCAGCTACTCAGCGAACATAGCATGGTCTGTGGCGATGCAATGATCTCCTGAAGCATACACCTTTGGTTGAAGCCAACATCGTCCAACGCACCTCATCAAGGCTGGCTCGCTGCTCGCCCATGTATTCTCTGAGGGTAGACCCCTACACGCGCAAGACGGGTGGCAGTATCCACTCAGGAGAAGTCGAAACGCTACAGATCCTTGGTGGGTTCTGTTGGCGTGTCGTTCGCGTTGCTGCTGACGGTATTTGAAACTGCAAATGCAAATGCAAACATGCAAAACAGGTGTCAGATCGAATACTACCTTTGAGGCATGCGTCAGCCTGGAGCAGGTGAGGTGCATATCGAGGCAATAGCCGCAATACATCGGGTACTCGGGTGTGTCACCGTGCTGGGCGGAAGCTTGATCAGTCACTCCCGTCATCTCCGAGACCGCCGTGGCTGAGTTCGCGTTCTCGTTGTACTTTTCGTCCACCACAGAGCAACACGTCGGTGCGCGCAACCCCACGTAAACCAATGGTCACAGGCCACGAACCGCACGTCATGTGCTTTGCGCACAGCAGCATGAACACGAGCCCTCGTGGTCGTCCTAGCGAGATCAGGCCATCACGTTCCTGATGTGTCAACAAGACGCGGGTACCTCGTACCACGGCAGCCACCGGCGTGGTTGTCAGCGGACTGCAGTCCAGTCATCTACGGCACATAATATCTAATCCATATTGGAGCTCAACACGAAGGACGTCCGCCGGTTTTCTGGAGCCTGACCCGCCGCAAACCCAGGTACAAGCTCGAACCACGCGTTTACTACGCCCTGCGTTCGCGAACTCATACTGCGTCTGGCAGCCTGTCATCAATCTGGTCGCGATCGTCCCCTGGACTCATTCCAAATGCAGGAGGCCTGTCGGCGTCCATGACAGATACCTCGGCATGCAATTATATGCAGGTCAGTATTGTACCTCAAGTCGTCAGCTATATAGCTCGAGCTCCGCCCTCTTTCCTTGGTTACGCGTGCTGTTCTCACTATCAAAATGCGTATTACTCTCTTTGCCCTGGCCGGCGGCGCAGCTGCTCAGAGCTTCATATCATCCAACCCAGGAGGCGCTATCCTTGCGGGCCGACACGCCCCAAGCATTGCCGGCTTCAGGAACGCCACCGTCAGCATCTCTCGCGGCGGCCTAGCAGTTTGTGTCTCGGGGACCATCACCGTCACGGCAAATACGACTAGCAACATCAAATTCAATCTGGAGATCCCTCAGAACCAAACTCAGCTCTCCGAGTCCTTCGTGGAGCTATCGACTTCAGGCACGCCCGTCACTGAAGAGATCGTGGGCGGTCTGCTGTCAGCGGCGGGGACCTTCACCATTGGCGCGACGCTCTGCACACCGGCGGACAACACCAAGCCCAAGGGTGTACAGCTCCTCACGCATGGCGTCGGCTTTGACAGGTACTACTGGGACTTTGCGCCCGGCTACAGCTACGTCGATTCAGCAGTTCAGAACGGTTACGCTGCCTTCTTCTACGACCGCCTGGGCGTGGGTGTGTCGGATAAGCCAGATGCCTTGAAAGTCGTGCAGGCGCCGCTCCAGGTGGAGATTGCTCATGAGCTGGCCAAGAAGCTGCGCAGTGGCTCGTACAGCGACATTGCCTTTGAGCAAGTCGTTGGGGTTGGCCACTCGTTCGGCAGCGCGGGTGAGTCCAACTCCAGATGAGCGAGCAATCGCCATGAAAACGCTGACCAATCTCGCCTCATTCTAGTCACGCAAGGCGTCACAGCGCACTACCCCTCCGCTCTCGACGCCGCCATCCTGACCGGCTTCACGGTGAACTCGACCGGCATCAACGTCTTCCTGCTCGGCCTGAACTTCGCCATCGCAAACGAGAACCAGCCGTATCGCTTCCCCACGCTGTCGAACGGCTACATCGTCTCCGGCACCGCCGTCAGCAACCAGATCGCCTTCTTCCGCGCCCCGGGCTTCGACCCGGCGATCCTCGCCCTCGCCGAAGCCATGAAAGCCACCGCCACCCTCGGCGAGCTCTTGACCACGACGGTCGTCATCGCCGGCGCGCCGGACTACACGAAGCCACTCGCGGTGGTGAATGGAGCTGAGGATCTGCCGTTCTGCTTTGGGAACTGCTCGTACCCGAGCAACAAGGCTGCCATTGTGCAACTGGCGCTCTACCCGAACGTGTCGGCTTCGTGCTTTGGCACTTACCTTGCGCCGGATACGGGCCACGGGTTGAATTTGCACTATGGGGCCGTGGGCGCTTACGAGTACATCCAGACGTTTCTGAAGGAGCATGGCTTGGGCTTGTAGACTGGCGGTTATATGTCAGTATCGCATCTAGTGTACAGTGGACCGATAATGAAGCAGGCGTGTCTCTGTCTCTGTCTCTCTTCGCATCAGCACTTTCCTTGACAGACTGCACTGGGCAGACTGCGTTGATGTTGCTAGAGTTCTTAGTCTATAAGTATTGACATCACAGTAGCTTGTATATAGTGTCGTGCATTGCTCATACACGCCGCATCCCAGCCCTGATGTGGACCGGCGTCACTTCACTAGCCGTTTGTAGCCCTATCTGGCCGATAAAAAGAGGGAAGAGCGCAGCAGCACCACTAAGGTACTGATCATGTCGAAGCCCACTAATGAAACCCGACCGACCGTTTACCCTGTTTACATAGCCGACTTACCGTTGCAGGGGCATCAGGATTCCAACAAACAGCGATGATGAAGGTCAAAATGATATGGCGACACTGCACTCGGATAGTCACATAGTGAAACCGACGAGTCGAGCAAGTTCGGCTCCGTGATAACTCAGTCTATGGAAATTGCAACCGCTCCAACCCGCCACCAAGCTCCCGAACCAATCCACGCTCATCCACGCCCTCTTCCGCTCGCATCTGCTCCCTCCCACCCTCATCCCCAAACCCCACGCCCTCACACCCTCCGCTCCAATCGAACCGCACCCCCAACATCCGCTCCGCCACCCACTCTGCCGTCCGAGCATGCAAACTCGCCTCCCTCTCCTTCCCCTTATCCTCACCCTTCCCACCCCAAACTTCACTCCGCCCAGCAGCAAGCGCTTGGAAGATGACGAGCTGATCCCGCATATGCTCGTCCACCCACCCCCCACTCAGCCACTCCTCCGCCAGCTCGTTGGTGACGCGCTCCGCCATCTCCGTCGCGGCGCGCTCGTGCGAGCCGCGGATCTTGCGGTCGTAGAGCCAGTCTCTGCCGAGCGTGTAGGTGGTTGGGTGCGCGGGGTTGGAGGTGGGTGCGGTGGCGACAAGGATGAGATACATGCGCTTCTCGTGCAAGCTGCCTTCGCACGTGATCGTCAAGTTGGGAGGCGAGCCTTCGGTTGTGCTGTAGCTGGGGCCGAAATGATGGTGGATAGCCGGCAATAAGACGGTGCGGAAATGGTCGTGGCAAGACGCCGGGGCCACGAAGGTCGCCTGGAGATGTGTGGGCTTCTTTGGCTTGGAGCGCACGTGTTGAGTGGGTCGGAGACGGAAAGCCGGCAGGATTGTGGCTGAACGAGGCGCTATGTCGAGCGTGAAGTTGCCGATGCTGGACCCGCCCTGGCTCCAGCCTCGCTTTCCCAGCTTCGCTTTCATGGCCGGCAAGCCGATGCTGTGCAGTGTTGGCAGAAGCACTTGGGTGATGTACTCGTACGAGGGCGAGCCGGAGACGTTGGTGCCGCCGCTCAGCGTGAGCCGTACAGGCAAGGCCTGTGGCAAGCGCGAGAACAGGATGAAAGGTAAGATTGCCTGCAGCGCCAGTCCGGTGCTCCCAGCCGTGCCGATATCCAACCGGCACTCATACACCCGGCCGCCATCCGGCAACGTCTTCTGCTTGAACGCAGGTGACAAGCCGTCCACCTCACCCGGCTTGAAGACCAGGGTCGTGCTGCCCTTCTCAGCTCCTGCGGTCTTGGCATTGCAGGCGTGCGCGAGCCAGTGCACGCACGCCAGATGCTGCGCTTTCAGGCCGCCGCCGCTGGACCGGTTGCCGCGGATGTCGGTGATTTTGATGGGCGTGCCGGTCAATGCTGAGAGGCAGAGGGCGATGCGGATGAGCTGGCCGCCGCCTTCGAGTGTTCGGCCGTCGAGCTCGATGACTTCGGTGGGTCGAGGCTTGCCCATGACTGAGCAATCAGCGGTGGTGACGGTGAGGGGGCGTCTCAGCGCTTGAGACGCTCTTGTGCAGTTTTTCTGCTCGAAGCTTTTTCTGTGCGGTTTTTGCGTCGTAAAAGATAGGGCGAATAATGAAAGACGAGGACGAAGAGAATATGCAATGGTCAAGGCATGAGTCAGAACGGAAGGAGTTCTGCGGTGACTGTATGCGTAGGAAGACCTACCTGCTGTCCGTTTGCTTCAGGCATTCAGGCAATATCAATGCACTGCCCACTCATTGCACCGACAGCGAAGCCGGTGACTGAAGAGGGTCATTGACTGCGCCTTCTTTCGTTCAATACCTTTCTCGTCTATGGTCTCCAAGGGTGCTTTCTCGACGGACTGATGGCGACACGATGGGGTGAGTGTGCATGGTGAGATTGGCTCAAGGTCACGTCACGTCTCGTGACCGATCAACATGCTGGACTCTGGAGCCTGGAGGAAGGGCTTAGGGTGCTGCGTGGGAACAAGAAACCGGGTCTCGTCCCACGGTCCGTACCATCGCACAACGACGGGAGCAGCCTTGAACTGCTCGCTGGGTGTCCCTGATCGCTGCTGCCGTGGAGCTCCCAAAGCCTGCTAGGCTTGGGAACAGAACTCGTGGCCGGCCAAATAACATGTCTCTCGATACAATCGGAGGGCCCCGAGCAGTCGTATAGTACCCTAATATGCCCGCCTATGCCTTCGCAGAACAGCGAAGTAGTATAGGTGTCTAGACCTCTCTAGGCCATCGTGACGAGCTTGAGCTACGGTATATCACTCTAGCTACTCTAAAAGGTGAGGTAGTATGGATAGAATGCAGATCGGCCATCTATTCTGCACTTGACCCTCGCTGTTACCCGGAATGAAGCATTGATGGTTGATCCATACAGGTGGTTACCTTATATCCCCCTTCGACCTGTGGGCATGTAGTTCCCGCCCCGGCTGTTTGAGCGTTTCGTCACGATACCTCGCCAGCGTCGCAGGCTGTCGCAGGCTCGCAGGCTCGCAGCCCGAAGCAGCAGCAAGTTTCACCAGCGATGACGCAGGCGTGCAGCGCGGCCCGTGAGCGGTCACCACCCAACCCACCACCCCTCCACCACCCATGATCCATGATCCAGATCCAGCCATCTCGGGGCACACGCACACGCACGCGAAAAGCAAACGGAAGCGCACCTCACGGCAGCTGCTGTGCATCCCGGCGCACATGTGCTCGTGAAACTGTGTCACTGCTGCTTCTTTGTACATTTTCGCTCGCGCCTTATCGACGATTGCTGTGTGTTTCAGTACCGTTTGGACCGAAGACCGAAGTGGGCTGTTCCTTCCGGCCTACTACTACTACAACGACTCAACGACCGTTTCTGAAGGTACGACGCTCCGCAGGGCTCAACCTTCCCACTGCAGCGGTCGCTCTCTCACATCGCTCACTCCACCCTCCTCCTTCTGCTTCCATCCGCACGGCGAATCGTCGAGTGAGGCATGTCTCGGCGGGACTACCCCGTCGCCGACCGGTACGAGGAGCGCGAGAGCGAGTTCTATCGCCGGCCGAGACGAGAGCGCAACTATGACGAGCTGGACGTGGACATTGACATCACACGCGAGCGGGAACGCTACCCGGAGTCACGAGTCTCGCGGGCACCGAGGGTGGAGACGCAGGTGAAGGAGAGGGATAGCGTCGTCGGTGAGCGCCGCACCGAGCGTGGACCACGGCAGCCCGACTTCCTGCGGGAGGACTATGGCAAGTCGGCAACTGCCGGTGCACTGGTGATCCGGGAGGAGAGGCGGGAGGAGGATGTGTACAGCCGGGCGCCGACGAGGCGGAGGAGCATGGAGACGGTGAAGTCACGAGCGCCCGACCGGGTGGAAGAAGACAAGCTCGTGATCAGGGAGCGTGTGCGGGAGCGCGAGCCACCCTACCCACGCAGTGAGCGTGGTGGCTTCGAGGAGAAGGAAGAGATCATCTTCCGGGACACTCGCGAGCGTGCACGATCCCGACCGCCCGCGCCACGTGAGCGGCAGAACATTGACATCGACATCAACATCGATCGAAATGAAGATGCGCGCTCACGAGCACCTCCACCGCGCAGTGAGGCGCCGTCCCGCAGTGAGTATCGCGAGCGTGATGTGGAAGAGATCCGCTTCAGACGGGGCGGAGGCGAAAGGCCAGAACCGCCTCGGATGGAGGTCGATAAGGAGGAGATACGCATAATCGAGCGTGAACGTCGATCGCCGCCCGCTCGGAGCGAATACGGCGGTCGTCGCAAAGAAGAGATAGACATCGACATTGACATCCGCGAGCGCAGCCGACCGCCACCGCCGCGAGAGCGATCCATGAGCCGCGGCGCTCTGGTGGCCAAGGAGCGTGAGGAATGGATCATCCGTCGCAGGCGAGAACCATCGCCGCCACCGCCACCGCGCGATTACGAGAGAGAAGAGATCATTATCCGCCGCAAGGAGCGCACGCCAAGCCCTGAGCCTCCACCACGCGAGCCAACTCCCGAGCCACCGCCACCTCCGCCACCGGAGCCCATCATTCGTCCACCCATCATCCAGGAGGTCATCACTCACCATCGCCATATCGACCACGGTGTGGAACGTGCCCGCTCACCAAGCCCAGAGCCTCCGCCACCTGCACCGCCGAGCCCTCCACCACGAGAGGACAATCTCGAGATTGAGATTCACCGTCAAGGCGTGCGCAACGGCAAGTTCTACGACGAGGACCTCGACATCAAGTTTGACCGGGATGTGGGAGAGCGCAGGACCCGCGAAGTCACTCAAGATGTGTCCCGAAGGCGGTCTGTTAGTGCCAGCACGCGCCGAAGGTCACCATCACCTGCACCTGTCCGCAGACGCTACGACGATGAGGTCGGCCCCGAGGCCGAGTACTACAACCGCAAGATCCGCGACCGCGCTTACCAGGGCGAAGCATGGAACGGCGCGACTAAGGATTGGGGTCTGGTCGATGTGCCGCCGGGTACTGAGCGTGTGCGTCTAGACGGTGTAGGCGGCGGCCGGCAGGAGATAACGTGGGAACGCTACAATGGTGAGCGACGCGGCAAGTTCTATACCGACGATCGGATCTACGAGGGTGATTTTGGGAACGGGCAGCCTGGCCCGCCGCCGCCGGCACCGCTACCGCCGCCTGTCAGAGAAGACATCGAGATCGACATCAATATTAATCGTGGTGGGGAGGAACGGCGTCCGCGCCCAAGGCCGGCGCCTGAGCCGGAGCGGACGAGGGAGGAGATCCGCATTACGGAGAAGCGGATCACCGAGGAGACGAGCCGGGGCAAGACGAAGGACAAGATGTGGACGGAGATCACTAAGGACCTCGTCATCAAGGAGGCCATTGACGAGATGGGCTACTCGTACGAGGAGACAGACGATTTCTTCTACGTCATCGAGTACCTGAAATACGTAAGTCTTGCATCCTCAAACACTGGTCCCAGAACGGGTTGGACTGACTGACCGTGATGTGTAGGAGGACGTGCTCCGCCTCGTCGAGCTGACCGAGGACATCCGGCGGGAGCGCCGCGAGCGCATCCGCGAGATTCAGTGGGAGCGGGAGGAGATGGAGCGCTTGCCCAAGTTGCTGCCCGCGCCGCCGCCGATTCCGGCTCCGCCGCGGTCGGCGTATGAGGAGCGGATTTATGAGCGCGAGTATATTTACGATCGGGATGGGAGGCGGTATAGGCGCTGAGCCACGTGCTTTGCGTTTGGTCTCGTCTGTGGGCTTTGAGTGGGCTGGGCATCGCAAGAGTGGCCAAGCCGTGGAGGGAGGTGCGTGCAGGGGGTGGGCAGGGAGCGGGAGGGAGGATGAAACGCGGAGAGACACGCACACAAGTTTGCCAAAGCGATACACGAGCAGGAAGACTATGCCCTGGTGCAGCGAGCCTTAGAGGATTGGAAGAAAGGAAGGGGCAACTTAGGCATCCGCCCAAGCGCATCGGTGAACTTTTAACGAGGCATGACAACGACGACGACACGGACTAGCATTGCGCAACACGCAAGCAGGGCAAGCGAATCATTCGGGCAACGGGCGTGATCATTGACATGATGACTTTTCAGGGTGTTTTTGTCCATACATCTATCTATCTATACAGCCGTTGTGCAAAGAGAGTTCCTCGAGTCATTAGAGTCGTGTCTTCGAGTCTTGGCAAACCGTTGGAGGCGCATCGGTCTCCTCCGTCATCATTGGCAGGAAACGGTCAAGTCGAAAGCTACGAGCACGAGCATAGATGGCAGTGGAGGTAAAAGTAAGTGTGTTATATCAAGCCGTAGTTCCCATCTCCAACACCTACCCCTCTTTGTCTTCTACAGCTCTAGTCCGATACTCCCGCAGCACACAGCCACAGCAATGTCCGCCTGGCGCTCCCCAACCGCGCTGCTTCAGATGGCCAATCTGGCCGCCTTGGCCGGCACGACCCTACTCTTCCAGTCACATCACAGGTACAACCTTCAAGAGCATGAAGCCCGCATGGATGAGCTAGAAGGCACGTTGCGTGGGCATATCGGCTTGATTGAGGAGGCGTTGGAGCGCATCGAGGGCCAGAAGATGGACGGGAAGGGGCGGAAGACGTGAGTGAGCTCTTTTCCCTGTTTTGGGGGATCTTCGGATTTCATGTGAGTGGGATGGGGGAGCTGACGGGTGGGAGTAGAGAGGAGCTGTATAATTCGCGAGGGAAGGATGAGAAGAAGGAGAAGTAGGAGGGTTGGGAAGGGGGGTGTCACATCAGTCGCCATGTTGCCGTCCGCCGGCTCGTTGTATAGGTGCACAGTGGCCTCACTCTCAAGCGGCATCTATCCGCCGCTCGAGCCCGCCAGCGATGGATTCAGCAAGCCGCGGGTCTAGATTGCGGTAGTGGCAAAGGCGAAGGACCTCCAGCCGCAGTCTTGGGCTGCTGTCTTCTAGACCCTCTGAAGCAGCTTAAAAGCATCTTGAGTTGAGGGCCGGGAGCAACTCTTTCGACTGGTGACTTAAGGTAAACCCGCTTGACAGCAGCGCCAGTGGGTTGGTACGGCCATGAGATGCGAGAACGTCACGGGGGTGGTATTTGACAAGGAGGTTTGGGGTACTACGGTATCCGGTAGGCAATACAGTGGCTCCAAGCGGACTCAATGCCAGTGGGGATGTCAAGATGGCTATCTGAAAAGTCGCTCTTGCGCTCGGACATTGATCATGGTCTTAGATACCTAGGAGGCAATACAGTGGCTTGACAAGTCTTGAAGCGGAGAGGGCTCCCAAAACTGGAATTCTCGAAGATTCTTCATTGGTGAATAACCACATCTCCAAACTATAGCCCAGCTATTTGGCTGTCAAAGCCGCATACAGCAGCACAAGATCCTCTGCGAACGCCACTTCAGTCTACACCCGATGCCAACCCGCCGTCTCCAGCCTCCTGGGTGCTTGACCGGACCAGCTGAGCAAGCACGGGACCCACGTGATCATGCCTGTGACTGATAGTCCGCGTGCGCTGTGGGAGCACAAAAGCCGATCGTGGGCCTCGCGGCGACGCCCTTCTTGCGGTGCGACCAAACGATGTCGGGAAGATGCTCGGTTGCTCTTCTTCGGCCGTGAAGGCGTTGCTAAAGGTGTCGGCGGCGGAAGAGCTTCTGGCGTTGTGGTGCATCGGTGAAGGCCTACCGTGGTCTGGTGACTCGCGTGGCGAAGTGGGATTGCTCGGCGGTGGTGTCAATGGAGTCTGTTGTTGCGGCGGCGATGATGCTTGGCCGGAGAGGCGGTGTTGCCGTCTCTGATGTCTCTCATAGCATGCCGGACAGCAGCCCTTGCCGTCGAACATCGAATGCCCGCAGGAACATGTTGTCCCTGCCATATCGGCTCCGGTGAGCTTGGTATGCGGCGTGGTGAAGCTTCGAGCTGGGGAGGCGGGCGGTGTGATGAGGCCCAGGTCTGCTTGCGACGCTGTCGGGTGCAAGTGGTACATCGACGGCATGTGCTCAGGTGCAAGAGGGAGCTCGTCGGGGGTAGTGTCCGGCAGGCAGGCGTAGGGTTGCCGGCGACGAAGGGGATTAGGTAGGGTTTGCTGAGGCGTCGAGCTCATATGCACTGCTTCTCCGGGCGGATGAGCAGCGGTGAGGGTACAGGTAGACGGGTAGCACTGGAAGTCGTTGCAATTGCGGTTGGAGATATAACAAAGGCTCGTAGGGGTCTTTGGTAGATACGGTAGGCCTGCGAGCGTGATGTTGCGCGAGGAGCAGTGTAAGGGGTGGCGCGCCTGGACTCATTTTGTACAACTGCCCGGCAGGTTGAACGGTAGTAATGGCAGGGCCCAACCGCTTATACCGCCTTCCAAGGCATCGAGAGTCCACAGGATGCAGGTGCTTGCGCAATCCACGGTCTACAAGACTACACAACTCTGAGTTTGCAGCCACGACCCACCTAGAGTGGTGCAGTATGTCTAACACCCAAACCTGTGGCTGAAGTTATCGTGCCTGGTTGGTGCCCAGCGGGCAGGACGGGTTCACGAGCCTAGAAGGCCTGAGCCGGTATGACAGGCATGACGACCGTTACCTGAGGTCCTAAACACGATACCACCTTGTCAACCGTTATCCGTCTGCAAGGCTGGTTTGCACCATCAGATTGGCCAGCGAGGTGAAAAGGGGATCGCGAAAGCGCGTAAGGAGATTGAAGACCCTACTGCGTGCAGTCGCCGACTTCACTCGCTGTACTATTACACCGTCATCGGCCTTCAGACGGAGGCACTGGTGCTATTGGCTGTTGGGGTGTACTTCAAAGTTCAAGGCAAGAAGAGAAACACGAAGGTACCGGTGGCGGATTGTTGGCAGGGCGTTGCTGCCGTGGCGCCTCCAAGAGTCCAAATCCCAGGCGCTTGGAAGTTGGGTCCCGGGAATCGATCGGCGAAGTGAGAAGCTTGGCCTCACGTGACTCATCACACTGGTAGTGTGCATCACCGGCGACTGTGCCCAAGGATGAAATGTCACTGCGTGTGGATACGACGATGCAAAGTCATAGTGCATTGAAGGCGTTGCTGCTCCAAATCATGCCGACTTTTCATGAGGCGTGAGTGAACGTAATGTCAACGCTCCATTGCTATCACTACATACGAGAGCAAACTTCTAGATCATAACGCCGAGCCTATCCCAGCCAAGATGGGGATGCACATGAGAAACGGCGCAAGTATTCTAGCCCTCTGGCAGAGGCCAGTGATACTGTCAAGCTACCCTGCCTGAAAGTCGCCCAATCTTCATTCCTTCTCGCTAATAACATAAGCCGGCGAGTCCTCGTAGACTGGCGGTGCCTCCATCACGGCAATCACGTCCTTGTTCTCGCCCTCCTCGGCGACAAGCTCCTGCTGAGCAACGCTCGCATAGCCCCGGCGACCGCCACGAGCGAACTTGATCCACACAAATCCGATCAGGCGGCCGACGACCAGACCGAGCAGGCTGACGGTCATGCCGACGGTGATGCCCGCCATGACCGGGATAAGCACGGCCACGAGACCCTTGGCGAAGCTGTGCAGGAAGTGGTGGCCGAAGAAGTGGTGATGCCTGTGGTGACCGTGGTGCTCGCCATGCGGCCGCATATGATGTGGGCGACCGTGGTGGTACTTCGGGCGGTCCTCCTGGTCCGGACGATCCATCTCGTCTGGGCCGGCTTCATGGTCCGGACGATCCATCGCGTCTGGGCCGGCTTCGTAGTCCGGACGATCCATCTCGTCTGGGCCGGCTTCATGGTGCGGACGGTCCTCCTGGCCCGGCCTGTTGAAGTGGGGCTTGATGTGGCCTGGCAGATCCATGCCATGAGGTCCCTTGCGACCGTTGCAGCCACCCTTCTGGCGGGGGGGACCAGGGCGGCTAGTCATGGCTTGGTCAATCTTGGACTCAATCATGGCCTTCAGCTTGCATAGCGGCTCCGGGAGCATGTTGCAATGCTGGTCTTTGTGGTGGTGCGGCGGGCCGTGGGGTGGCGGGCCGTGGGGTGGTGGGCCGTGGGGTGGTGGACCGTGAGGTGGTGGGCCGTGATGCGGTGGGCCGTGATGCGGTGGGAAATCCATATCCTCGGGCATGTCGTCAGGCCCTGGCGGTGGGAACGACTCATCGTCGAAGACCGGGCGTCCGTGCGGGCTGTTTTCCACCTCCATGCGTTCGACCTCCATGATGAGAAGCTCGCCGTCACCGGTCTCGAGAAGCTTGAACGCAACGTCGTCGACGCTGACGTACTCGTTCTCGAGGCCCATGATCGTGAACCGTGCGGACACAAGCATGTCGCCGTTCGGTGACAATGCCTCTTTCTTGGGCTCTTCCCAGCCGTATGCGGTAAGCTCGAGGTCGGTAGATTGGACGGCGCCAGACTTGATGTCCACCATCCCGGCCTGCGATGGCACTTGCTTCACGTAGATCGGCTGTTGCTCGAACCAGCCGTCTTGCTGGAAGCGCGGCGGGTAAATGTCTCCACCGTTGAGTTGCAGTCGCTGCCCATCCTCGGACACAGTGAAGTTAAGCACGAGGCTGTTCGCGCCGCCCTGGATCCAGAACGCTTCCTCGTCCTCGTCGACATCCTCGATCTTCTCTTGCGTAGTCGAGAAGGCGCATTCGGAGCATGGCAGGGTGATGACCTGGCTCTTCGGGCTGTTGACGGTGGTAATGGAGAGGTCCGGCGCGTCGCCGTTGCTGGCGGGAGCGATGCCTGATGGGATGATGAAGGCGCGAGCACCCAACACGCAGGCTGCGGCGATGCCGACTGAGCGGCCCAACATGATGTTTGGGAACAAAACGTGTAGGCTGCCGATGTGTGTTTGTTCGAATGCGGCTGCGTTTTGCTTCCAGGGAGTTGGTGGAGAGGTGGTGGGCCGGTGGTGGTGGGAAAGGCTTAAAGGACGCGCACGCAAGTGGAAGCTTCGGAGCTGCGCCGACCCAGAGCCGAGTACGAAGCTGACCCTTGCGTCAAGTTGCGTGACTCAGCTTCACAATGACGCGATTGGGCAAAGCTCGTTTGGGAACGCCTCAATTCAATGTGCAACACTTCACCACCTGATGAGCCGGCCATGTGAACGCGAACTGTTTCATGAAGCGCTCATGCGACGGATAGCCGAGTTGTTAGTTCCTGACACTCCAAATTCACTCGCCTTCATGGAGCGCATTGAAGTACATTCTAAATTGAGGAGAATCACCGTCTGGCGTGGTCTCAAGCCACCGTATCTGGTACGGGCACCGAGATGCTCCTTTGTCGGTCCAGTCACCGTACACAGCAACATGTCTTGCACGTGATGAAGTACACCTCCGGAATTGCTTGACGGCTATAGCAAAAGGTCACTGGCTCCGACTGTACCTTTCCTGGCAGGGCCATCAGTTTTCTCCTCTTGGCTCGGCATGCTGAAGGCGGCGTCCATTGCGATGCCGGAAATGGCACGCTCATGCTAGAATAATACACCAATTCTTCCCAGCCCTTTCCAGCTCTGCATCAGGAGTCGGCCTGCTCTCACGCATAGACTACTGGCCCTGACGGACCTTAAGCCGGGCTTGTTCATAGCTGAAAAGAAGTCTCCGAGCGAGTGTACACTCGAAGAACAACCCTGACCGCGGGCCTATACCTAGCATCCGCCTCGAAGCAGTGAGAGTACATCCGCGCCCGCCTTACCGCCCAGGTAGACAGCCGGCCGTGAACTTTGCCACTTGCACGACATGCGGTCCACGACCGGTTTCTGCCTTTATCGGCGAAGGACGCAAGCATGTATCTGCGGCCACCACGCCTGACCGTAGCTACCCAACCTGCTAGGCTTTCAGTGCATGCGTAGCAGGTTTAACGTCGCTCGGCTTGGTTACTGCAACTGACTATAATGAAAGCCGTCGGATGACCACGATGTCCGGCGTTGGGCTGCAGGTATGCAATCTACTCTCAACGCTGTTGTGTTGTTTCTGTTAGAAGCCGCTGTCTGCGGAGCGCTCTCACTTGCAGTTTACCGTACCTTATGCCGCGTGTGGCCAAGTAGGCGTTTATAGATAGCCTGGAGTTTCGGCTGAACCATATCTTGCGAGCTTGATAAACATCGTGGTCAGCGACGGAGGCTACCCTATCGAGTACCTCATCCACGGCAAAAGAAGCGTTCAACAACACATTGCCGCAGCTTGGCCACACCGGCCTGGCGCACGCCTTTGGCTAGAGCATCCATCGAATTATCAGAGTTGGGCGAACCAGTTGCGTAAGCTGCAAGGCAATTCTAAGTAGCGGTTACTGGGGAGTGGGTAGCAGCTGGCCATCACGTCCTTCGAGGCGACGGCGGTGGACATTCCCTCCAGAGTCAGAGACGAAGGCTCGAACTCCGACAGGTGGGAGACCGGCCCCCTGTATCTAGGGCCGCTATCAGCTGCGACGGACGATGTGTCCGAAGAGTGGCTCACATGTTATTGTTCAGAAGCAAACGCTGAAACTGAGGCAAACACGTCACGATCATATGAAGCCATGTTGCGGCGTACAGTGAGTTGCCACCGCTGGGTCCCAGACTTTGATACCATGTATATGATCATCTTCTGAATAAAGAAGTAAGTGATGGAGTGAAACCAACGGTGCAATGTTGTCATTCACTTGCTTTCGCCACTCATTCATTTTCCCAAACACGTGGAGCCAAGGGTTCGGAGGCGAATGCACTGGTGCCGGGTCGGGGCAAGTGGCAAGTGGATCCCCGAGAATAAGCTGCTTTCGGTTTTCGGTTTCTGCACGGATACGTCACGCGCTCCACGCCTCGAGTCGCGCAGAAGAAAGGGTTGACCGTTGAGATCGCACGCGGCACGACCATTGAGTAACATTATTGAGTGAGGCGGTCAGTGAGGGACTGCTCCTTCTTTTGTCTACATTTTGCATCCACTCCGCACTGAACCGGTGCAGCTTCACGACCCGATCGAGACGCTGAAGCTTGGTAACAGCCTTTAACAGGAGCGGCATCTGACCGATCAGCAAGGGTGAAACGGCTATCAGTTATTATTCCGAGCAGGTACGGAGCGACATCATCTATCAAAGATCGTGCCCTGCATCCGAATACTTTTAATCAACTCCTTCAAAAGACTGACACGCTCGTCAGCGGCTCACCTACCTAATCAACACCAGCAGTGATACTGCCACCACCATCAGCAATCATGATCAAATCCACGCTGCTCAGGCAGGTCTCAAGAGCTTCCACAACCGCCATCCGACCACCAACGCTCACTGCAGCCACGCGTCTGCCGGTGCGCGCCTTCAGCAATGGCTTTGCCATGCGGGAGAAGTCGCGTGATGACGACGACAAGGACCACCACGACGAGTACAGCACGTCGGGCAAGCCGGGCGCCTTCGAACACGAGGGCCGCTTCTCGCGTACCGACAACACCATCAGGGTCGAGTACCCGGAAGAAGAGCACCTGCCCACCTCCAGGCCGGTGCAGGGCCGTGGCAGCTTCCACTTCAAAAGGACACTGTCAAGCTTCAGCTTGGAGGACAGAGTGGGTGTGGTGACGGGGGGTGCGCGCGGTCTCGGTCTGGTCATGAGCCAGGCCTTGGTTGTCAGTGGTGCGGATGTGGCTATCGTGGACCTCAATAGTACGTGTTGATCGTGATCGTTGATACCGAGCAGAGCTGACCAGGCGCTACAGAGGAGGAGGGTCAGAGGCAAGCGCAGCAGCTCATGGACAACTTCCGCAGCGAGAACCCGGGTGCCGAGAAGGTGCCAAAGGTCACAGCCCACTACGCCGACGTCTCCCAGCCAGACTCCGTCAACGCCGCCCTTGACGAGATTCTCCAGGAGCACGGCAAGATCGACAACCTCGTGACCTCTGCCGGCTTCACCGAGAACTTCGACGCCATCTCCTACCCATTCGACCGCATGAAGAAGCTTTTCGGTGTCAACGTGGACGGCACATACCTCTTCGCCATCGGTGTGGCCAAGCACCTGATGGAGCGCAAGTCGCCGGGCAGCATTGTCTTCATTGGTAGCATGAGCGGCGCGATCGTGAACGTGCCGCAGCCGCAAGCACCCTACAACGCAGCGAAGGCGGCGGTCAGGCATCTGGCAGCCTCGTTGGCGGTGGAGTGGGCGCATGCGGGTATCCGCGTGAACTGCATCTCGCCCGGTTACATGCTTACCGCGCTGTAAGTTTCTCAGGCGAGCGATAACAAGAAGGCAGACGCTGACAAGCTTTGCAGCACGAAGAAGATCCTCGACGACAACCCGGAGCTCGCCAACAAGTGGACGAGCTTGATCCCACAAGGCAAGATGGGCAGACCGGAGGACCTCATGGGCGCCGTCACGTTCCTGTGCAGTGACGCGTCCGGCTACGTGACTGGCGCCGACCTAAGGGTCGACGGCGGCTACACCGTGACCTAGGAAAGAGGTGTACGATACTTGGCGGGTCGAAGGGACATTGCGCAAGAGGAGCGACAAGCCTGAGCGTGAGAGACAGGGCGCGAGGGAGGCCGGCTCATTCACGGCTATAGAGGTGGTAAGGACATATCCGGCGCAGGACGTTCGGAGCCCATACATGTACGATTCTTTGCGATGCTCGGAGCTTGACCTGGCGGTCAGCTCCGACGGCCGGTTGCAGATAGACCGATTCGAGACCCCATAATACCGAACATGAACTGACGGCAACCCAACCAACGCATGTAGAAGCCACTAGTGTTGGCTGCTGCCAGTGGTGGTGCTGTCTTGTATCACTCGCTTGTACACCTCATTCTTCTCATGCTAATGTGGGTATCTCGGCGCGAACAAGTAGAACCTTCAGCCAGCAGTCTCCACGTACTCAAGCCTACTCCTTGCGACCATTGAGCGCCGCACTGGACTCGGTGGCAGGGCAACACCGCCACCATCAACCTCGCTACCGAGCCGCAGCGTGCTCAGCGCATCGGAAACCGCCCGTTGGGCATCGTACTTCGACATCTCCCGCGCCGACGTCACACTGGGCAAAGCCACTTGCCTCGCGCCAAGCGTCTGCTTGATATCCTCGAGCAGCAGGTCCATCGGGCATATAAACGTCCGGCCTTTCTTAGAGGCGAGCACGTGCCCGCACACTTTGCCGTCGTCATTGCTGATCACCCACGCCCCCGAGTCTCCGCCGACGCCAAAGTCGCCGTCCACCGTCCAGCTTGCGGAGAAGGTGCTTCGGCCGTGGATCTTCACGAGCTCCATGGTGCTCGAGATGACGCCACTTGCCAGGCCGCTCGTGCGGCCGACACAGTGCACCTTGGCGCAAGCCAGTTCGGCGCTTTGTCTGACGGCTACGGGGAAAGAGTCTTCTCCCTTGCTGCTGAGGGCAGCGCAGTATTTCGTGCCGCCTTTGATGACATTGAATGGGTTGGCGCGAGGCGGCATCAATTCGAACAGGGCCCAGTCTATCTCCTGTGGGAGGGATTGGCTGATGCTTTTGAAGCCTTCCTGCGTTGATGCGGCGCTCCGCTTCAGTCCGGAAGACGCGTGCACTTGGCCGAGCTTGTAAGAAAGGAGGTGGTCTTCGTCGATGCCGGAGTCTTCCTCCTCCTCATCGTCGTCCTCATCCACATCGACGTGCAAGTCGCAGTCGATTGCATCATCCAGCGCCGGCTGAGTGATTGCGATATCCTCGTAGTCATCCGGCGTGATACCGGCGACGTCGCCTTCATAAGCGCTGGGAGTGTCGTCCGTGTCCGATATGGTAGAAGGTGGCCTGACGGTGCTTTCATCATCCGAATGTGAGTAGATCGAAATGTTGTCGGAGCTCCCGATGCTCGAACCATCCGAGTCGGTGTCCTCGGCGGCACCGGCTTCGGCATCGTCTTCTGTATCTTCATCGTCCTCGGGCTCGAGCATGTGGTGTACGCTCATCCCATAAGCCGTGCCGTCGACGAGCACGATGCCTCCAAATGATACAGGAGGAAGATGCTCGTCATCTCTGTAAGCTCCGATCGATGCGCCACACAACGGCCGCTCTTGATAGTCCGGATTGGCAGCCTTATCGAGCGCGCCGGCCGGTGCCATGCTTCTGTACGCAGCTGAGTCGCCATGTCGTTTTGATCTACGGCACCGTCGAATTTTGTCTCCTTTCCTCACACGCACGTCGTAGATAGAGGAGTCGCACCGGAAGTGGCGCTTCAGTACTTGCTTGATCTTCGTAGTGGACTTCTCGCAGGTGATTAGGAATGTCGGCCGCGCGGTTTCCGGTGACTCTCCGGACCTATAGCAGGTATACGTTAGCGTATTGTTAAACCTGACAGGCTGTCAACGTGGACCGTCGCCAGAATTGCTCTGTAGTGCACGTGTGCTCCATCGTTCTCGCGCAGCGTCAATAACTTACATAGTAAGTGCGATGTGGCTAGACTCGGTTGCGTCTTTCAGTGCTCTCTCACACAGCTTGGCCAGCTGATAGGCGTACTTTTGCTCCCAGTCCAGTTGCGCCCAATGCGGAAGCTCGAGATGTGGGAATAGGAGGCGCTTGGGCTTCGAGGAAGCATGGTCGGCTTCTTGGTCACGGGCGTTCGCAGCCTGCTCCACTACAGCACTGCCATGACTACCCGTTGGGGTTGCATGGCATCGCGCACGGTGCTCTCGCCATCGTTGCTGTATAAATGTGATCTTGCGCTTGTACTCCTTGAAAGACGGTGTCGTAGTGATGCGCCGTGAGGCCTGATCCCATCTCTGTGGTATGCTCTTGCGGCGCGGCATCTGACTGCGTATAGATGGATGCCTTGACAGTTGAGCAGGCCCGGACGGTGACATCCCAGCGTACGCCATTGGGACGGAAGCTGCAGCGAGATTAGGCAGTGATGACAAACGATACGGCGCTTCTGCAGTGTACGTCTCGATCGACTGAGAGCGCAAAAGCTCGTTTGGCGCTGACTGCTGTCTTGAGAGAGGACTTTGGTCTGGTGATGGGTGCCAGGAACTCTTCGACATTTTACCTTCGTACGAAAGCGTTCCCATGTCGGAGATGGAGTCGCTGTATAACATCGGACTGACTGAGAAGTCATCCTCGTCCAATTGGCAGCATCTTCCGAGCCTGGTAAGAAGATGCTCGTAGACACCACCAGTGGTCAGCTTCGACAAGGCAGGGCTGTCAGATATACGGAAGCATGTCTGGACCACTCGCATGTATGCTGATCCGCACTTGTGAGCCAGCTTCGGGATCCACAGCTTCTCGATCCTGAGCTTGAAGTCTTCTAGAGTGTACTTGGGCTTGTACAGGTCACCTAACGGCGTCCACAGGCCCACTTCCAGTAGCACCAGCGCCAGGCCATAGAGATCGTACTTCACATCCGCACTGGCATCTCTGTCGAGACTCTGCGGAGAGTCATGCGGGTGCTTGTAGATGTTGAGGTTGATGTCCCTTCTCGTGCCTTCAACACTGCACTTCGAGAACAGATCAAAGGATGCCCAGAGTGGCGACTGCAACTGCGCTTGCCGGAGAGGATTCTCACTACCGGTCATGGTGAAAACAACGCTGCTGCTGTTGATGTTCCCATGCGGCATGTCGCGGGCATGGAGATCGCGAAGCTGCTCGGTCAAGCGGAATGCTAGACGGAAGCGACTCTCCAAGGCTGGGATGGCGATGTCACCATTGGAGGGCTGGCTTTTGCTGGCCTTCTGTACGAGCTTTAGAAGGCTTACTGGAATCAGGGACTGAGCCGCAGTATCTGCAGTGCCTTGTAGACGGTTCTGTATCGAGTATGGAACGTCGTAGACCAAGCCAATGCGCGGCTGAGACGGATCCTCGAAGTATCCCAGTAAGCTCAGGTTCGTCTGAGACTCTGGTCGCATGGGTTGCAGGTATGCTGCGAGAGCCTCAAGGCGTTGCAGAGGAGGTGGTACATGGGTGTCGCGGTAGATAGTGTCGAAATTAGCGTACTCCACCAAGACCGGAACCTCTGCTGCACTGCTTCCCAGTGCGTTCTGCACACTCTCGGATGCCTTGGCCCGAACCAGCCGGGCCACAAGTCTGGTGGTGGAGGGTACACCGACCGCCTCGTATGGTGGCGGCCCTTCGTCAGGCAGACGCAGCGCGGACGCTTCGATCCATGGCGGCAGGCCAGCATATGGAGATAGGGATGGCCTGTGGAAAGGTGATGGATTGACAAGCGTCACCTCCGAAGATGCGAAGCTAGGCGTCCCGAGAAGGCTCTTCCGGACGGGAGTTGTCTTCCTTGCGCTCGGTGACTTGTCAGTAGACGCAGAACTGAAGTTTGGATGCTCGCCTCTCGCAAGCAATCTTCGTGACTGTGATAAGTCATAAAGCGTGTCGATTGATATAGTCAAGTCGTTCAAGAGGTCCTCATTGCGCGCATGGTCGAATGCCGCAGGCTTCACGCTTGTCGTGAGCTTGTCTCCAGTGTGCGTCAGGATGTGTTGTGGCAGGGAAGCCTGCTGGATCCTCTCAGCCTCTTCAGTAACGTCCTTGATGTTCCTCAGCACGCTCTCGACAGTCTCAGCAAGTCCAGCCTTCGAGACTGCGTCGTCGATGTTCCCATCTGAGCCCTTCTCATCGTCGCTCCAGGCCAGACCCCAAGTGATCAGACGGTCCTTCTGGATCTTGAACTTCCGGTGCAGGGCCGGGAACTGCGCGTTTGCCGTAGAGTGAACATTGATACTCGTCAGTGCGCTTTTCTTCGTATCGCTGTAAAGCTTCGTCAGGTGCGAAGTCCGGGTATGCGCCTGATGCTGCGCATGTCGGTAGCTCTCCATGATGCGGTTTCAAATGCATGCTCCCGCGCGTTGCAAATGTTCAAGTCGCTACTGTGGGATTACTTGCACATCTATACAGACGTTGAACAGACGGTCAACCTGCTATAGGCTCCTGTATTCGTTATTTTGCGGCCTAGATTG
Organism: Oleoguttula mirabilis; assembly: GCA_035135055.1. Taxonomy (NCBI): domain Eukaryota; kingdom Fungi; phylum Ascomycota; class Dothideomycetes; order Mycosphaerellales; family Teratosphaeriaceae; genus Oleoguttula; species Oleoguttula mirabilis. The sequence continues at coordinate 168,527 of JAVFHQ010000041.1, read as the reverse complement.
CCGGTAAGCTGTTGCCTTGAGGCTTGTGAGATGTCGTGGCGCGGATCTCACTAGCGACCATGTGGCGTTCCGCGAGCAGCAACCTGGAAGTCCGGGCCAGGAAGCTTATCACGCACTCAGCCACCGATTACCAAGACAGAAGCGCCTTGTCTATATAGCATTCTACGCCCCGGTGCATTACAGTGTCTCGGTTGTTTCTTCGTCTACCGTACTCATGTCTCGTGCAGCGAGTTGTGAAGAAGATGGTCGCCTTCCCAGAAGGTCTCGGTGACCGGTCCCTTGTACCGAAACGCCACACTCTGGGGAAGCTTTTGGGTGCGGGGTCCGGCAGGGCGATCATCCCAGCTCTCTGCTACTCCACGCCAGGCGTCTCGACCAGAGTACAAACATGTACGGACAGCTTCTCCTCAGTACGTACACCCCTCCCCGTCAGCTGCACTGCAGTCGCTGCAGGACGGGAGAATGCTCGCCGGGATAAAGGTAGGTGAGCGTCCGCACTCAATGCTTGCTCGATCAGACGGGACCGCGAGCTGACTCGATATATACGTGAAGCATTAAAGCCCAACATCTGAAGCATTGCGCCAAGATGGGAGGCCCAGATGTCGCGTATAGTAACGGTAGTCAGCTTGTAAGCTACCTCTTTGCCCTCCATCAATTCCACAACGCTGAGACGGGCTCCGAGGATGCCTACGCAGTATACCAGCGTGTTCAAGACTCGCCTGATGCGCCCACAGCACTCTCCGTCGGCCCAGGCCTGCCCGCCCTTGGGCACGCCCTAAGTGGCGCTGTGGCAACTGCGGGTGCCAAGGTGCTGCTCTACCCATTGGAACTAGTGACAACACGACTACAGGTTCAACGTCAACTGCACGGCCCGAGGGAGACGCCCAGCGCCGCGCAAGACGCAGATGCGGAATACACCTCTCTCTCCAATGCCGTGAGGAAGATTTACAAGCACGAAGGCGGACTGCGAGCCTTTTACACTGGATGCGCTCCTGACGTTGCAAAGGGCATCGCGGACAGCTTTCTCTTCTTCCTGGCATACACCGCGTTGAGACAGCGTCAATTAAGGAAGGATAACACGAGCAACTTATCGGTGTTCAAGGAGCTGAGTGTTGGTGTGGCGGCTGGAGCACTCGCGAAGCTGGTCACTACACCGATACAGAACATTGTCACTCGGCAGCAGACAGCCGCACTTGTCGCAGCCAGAGATCCGAGCTCCACCACCACGCCTGGGAACAGCGACAAACTGAGCATGAGGGACATTGCGCTGCAGATACGCTCCGAAAGAGGCCTTGCTGGCTTCTGGGCCGGGTACAGCGCTTCCATTATCCTGACACTGAACCCGGCCATCACCTTTGCGGTCGATAACTTGCTAAAGCGACTACTGCCTAACTCAACAAGGGAGAGCACACCGCCGCAGCTCACCTTCCTGATAGCTGCGCTTTCAAAGGCCATTGCAACCACTATGACCTACCCAGTGATGCTAGCCAAGTCTCGTGCCCAGGCCGCCACACCCACCAGCATTCCAGAAAAAGAAAGTACCGAGACGGACGTTACGACTCATCCGAAGAAGCAGGCGGATATGAGGTACCGGGCTCACCAAGCTCTCCGCCTCCTCAGCGCACAGTACGCCATCCTCCTCTCGTTGCGGCAGATATACCGTTCTGAAGGTCTCTCCGGCCTTTACTCCGGCCTCGAAGCGGAGGTGCTCAAAGGCTTCCTCTCACATGGCTTGACGATGACGGTCAAGGATAGAGTGCACGTCGGCATCATCCAGCTGTACTACCAGCTGCTTCGCCTGACGCGGAGGTGGCCGGCGGATTTGCAAAGAGCGCAACATGGTGCTCAGGCGGCAGCCGTGGACGCAAAAGATAGGGCAGTGAGTGTTGGTGGAAAGGTCAGCCAGGGAGCGAAGCAGGTCGTCGAAGACGGGAAGCATGCTGTCGGAGGGGACAAGTTTGGTTCATATTGATCAGGGGCTTAGCATTATTGGGGAGTTTGCAGTCAAAAGCGTTAACTTTGATGCCTTCGCCGACGTGACTACGCCGGATACTCTTGTTGTAGCTGTATGCTTTGAATGATCAATCACGTTTCTAAAATTTGTTGTCGCAGTCACACACCTAAAGCTCGTCCAAACCGGAAATCGTAAATTGTGGTCCGCCCGCCAGAACGATGACTTCATCGAACTCACTCACTCCGGCGACGTCGGCATGACATCTACGAGAAACAGACGGTAACCAATGGCATTTTATGGCAAGTCGAAAGATTGAACGTACTCATTTTACTTCCTGATTTCCTTGTGCATAGACCCAACAGATCACGATGCCTAACTTCAACATCCACATGATCAAGGGCGCTCGAACTCCAGACGAGATCAGGAGGCTTGCGGACGTCATACAGCAATGCTCACTAGATCACTTCAATGCGCCGCCCAAGGACCGGTATCAGGTGTGTTGAATCGTCTCGTCCTCCTCGTCCTATCGTGTGTAAACAGAATACATCGCAACACTCTGCGAAACTCCTGACGCCATCCATTCTGCGCCCGACTGCAAACCGCTCGTTATTAACGCCGCAACCCAGATCATAACCCAACACGAACCCTACGAACTCATCTGCGACGACACGAATCTCGGCCTCAAGCGCAGCGACAAACTCGTCTTCATCCAGATCTTCCAGCAAGGCCGCTCAGCGGAAGTGAAGCAGCAGTTTTACGCCAAATTGGCCGAACAACTGCAGACTGAGTGCAGGCTCGATGGCAATGATCTGATCATCACCTGTCTACAGAACGACAAGGCCGATTGGAGCTTCGGAAATGGCAAAGCGCAGTTCTTGACTGGAGAGCTTTAGATGCTGTAAGAAGCGATGGGCCTTCGGCTCCAGAGATAGAGGGCGGATGATGCGGCATTTCAAAATCCGTTTCTGCTTCTCGGATCTGGGTTCCACTCTTCATGCTCCACACTGATCCTCAGCGCCTCCAGTAAGGGCTGCATTTGCCGCATATACGTTTCCTCATCCACCACTTCCTTCGCCGGCAAGGCTTCCAGGCAGAAACTCTCTGCCATCCCATCGTAACTCCATCTCCACCACACAGTTTCCGGATTACATGGGTCCTTGTTGTACCGCTCGTGATGATCGATCTTCATGATCAGACCAACGAGGCGGTTGTACCACGTCTTGAAACTGCCCTTGACGAGTGCGTTGTTGCGAACGAAGACGAAGCGGCGGACGCCATTGAGGTTGCGAAGAAGCTTGGTGATGTCGGAAGTGAAGTCGAAGAGGTAGTGCCAAAAGCTCGATCGATGCAAGACGATGGTCAAGGTGTCGAGTTTGAGGGAGGACACTCCGAGAGGACAGCCGCCCCAATCGACCATCTTGCGGAAGTGCTTGGCGTCTGCCACGAAGGTGATGGAGCGCAAGGCAGAGACTTGCTTCGTGTGTAGGACTGATAGGCGCTGGGGGATGTTGTTGGCGATAAAGAGGCTGTTGATCACAAATGCGGTTCGGTTCAGTGCTAGGAGACTGCCATCTTCATACATTTGATGGCAGGTGAAGAGGGGTTGCATCGACTTGTTGACACCGTAGGCATCGTCGAGCATTATGCCACCAGGCTGGTCGCGGTTCTTGAAGCCATCGTTGAGCAGGTTGTCCTCGAAAACATATTCCAGGATTGCGATCCGGATCTCCGCTGGGAGTGCCAGGAGCTTGCGGTCCTCACATGGTGCTGAGTCGAGCGTGCATACGTCCATTTTGCTCTCATGTATGTTCGGATGATGGTAGGTATCGAGGCTTGTGTGTAAACAGAAATCATCAGGTACTAGATCCAGAGATCGAGACGGTTAGTAGGAGCAATGTAATGAACCACACCGAGCTGCTGCATGATGCTGCATGATGCTGCATGATGCTGTATGATATGCCCTCTCGACCGACAGATCACCCCGCCTTCCGCTTTCGGTGAGCTTGAGTGAGTTTCAGATCGAGGCCCAAGCTCTCTACACGCTAGGCCCGTTCCTCTCCCGCAGGCTTCATGACGATGTGATGGTGGTCAACAAATCCCAGAAGCTAACCAGCGCTTTCGTAAGACCCACGAGCACCTACCGTCCCAAGCACAACGCACACCCTAAGCCAGATCGAGCATTCCTGCCGCGACGTCAGCAACAACAATGTCTTCCGCCTTCAACAACTTCCGCGCTGGCCTCCCACCACCGGCCGAATGCCTCGCCATAGGCGTCGGCTGCATGGAACTCACCATGTTCGGCCTCGCCGGCATTCTCAACCCCGTCGAATTCGCCAAAGGCTTCGGCGTACCCATGACCTCACCTTCATCTACCGGCAGCCACGCCGGCGCACTCGAGGCATCATCCGAAGACAAGACGACGTCGGAAAAGGTGAAGAATACACAGGAAGCGTATATTGCGGCGATAGCGGCACGGAACCTGCAGAACGGCATTCTGTTGTTGACGCTGGGCTGCTATGTGAGGGATCGAAGGGCGCTGGGCATCGCCGTTGCGGCGGGTCTAGTGACAACGGTTGCGGATGCGTTCATCGTGCAGGCGTATGGGGTCAAGGATGCTATGTTCGGGCACCTGATTGGAATTGCCAACAGTCTGCTGATCGGCGGGTCGCTGCTGTACTGGGGGAGGGATGACAAGCTCTGGTAGGCGCTGACGGAATGGTTGGGCGACGTCTTGAGAGAGATGGTATTTGGAAACCGTACTGATTGCAAGAACTTCCGGCATGTATAATATGTGTTACCTACCAGCTCTGGAATACATCAATAGATTCGTATCGCCGTGCTAGAAGTGCAACGCCACTTTTGGGCATGCGCTCAAACCTTGAGCTCGCCAACTGCATCAGCAATCTTGCCAATCTGCTCCTCGTACTTCGCCAGAGCTGGCCTGACGTCGAATTCGATCACTTCGTCGACAATCTCCGGCGACCGCCCAATGAATGTCGAAGGATCCATCAGCGCCTCGAGGTTGCCCATCACGGGCTCGAAGAACGACGTGTTCCGTATGCGCTCGATGAGGTCGTTGGGCTTGCCTTCTTGTTTCACAACTGCGCCAGCTTGGTGTGACAGCACCCTGTTCGAGATAATTAGCCAGATGGAGCTTTAAACAGACAGAGCATGCACCATTCAATGTATATGGCCTTACCGTATCTCTTCGTGGGTGTCCTGGCGCGAGTAGCCCTTGTCGACCATGGCCATGATGAAATTTTCAGTTGCCATGAATGGAAGCTCGAGATCAATGCGTTGCTTGATCACGGCTTTGTTGACGACGAGGCCAGACGAAATGTTGTTGAGCTATCTCACGTCAGCAAACCTGCTTGTACAGCTATGTCATCTTTCCAGCTTACCAAGATCAGGCAGGCATCGGCGCAGAGAAACGACTCTGGGAGCGTGAGGCGTCGAACCGCCGAGTCGTCAAGGCTGCGTTCCAGCCACTGTGACTTGTACGTTTGCTCGGCGGCGCCGCTGATGTTCGACAGATGCCGACCTAGCGAGCAGAGCCGCTCGGATCGCATTGGGTTCCGCTTGTACGCCATAGCGCTTGAGCCGATCTGATCCGCTTCGAAGGGTTCCTCAAGCTCCTTGAACATGGCCAAATGCCTGATGTCGCCTCCGACACGCTCGGCCGTGCAGCCAAACGAGGAGAGGGCGTGGATCACGTCCACGTCGATCTTGCGCGAATACGTTTGCGTGGTAGACCGCGAGGCAGCGAGAAATCCTGACTTCTCCGTGACCAGCTCATCCAGCTTCTTCACCTTGGTATGGTCGCCTTTGAAGATGGCGAGGAAGCTGGCTTGGGTGCCCGTGGTACCCTTGACGCCGCGGAACTTGCCAAGCAGCCTTTCCCTAGCATGTTCGAGGTTGTGCAAGTCGTCAAGAAGGTCTTCGATCCAGATCGTTGCTCGCTTGCCGACGGTGACCAGCTGCGCCGCTTGACCGTGCGTATAGCCCAAACATGGAAGGTCGCGGTATTCTCGAGCGAAGATACTGAGGCGCTGAATCACTGCTGCAAGTTTGGGGAGGATGAGATCAAGCGCATCTCTCAAGAAGATCTGTGGGCTGTTAGTGTCGTGAATATAGACGTACTACCTGGGTTGCGCCGGACTCACCAGGTCGGCGTTATCTGTGACATAGCTGCAAAAGTCAGCTATGCTTTGTCTCCTCGGTAGGACATCTCCAGTATGCGACGCTGCTTACCAAGAAGTTGCTCCCCAATGGATGATGCCAGCCGCTGCGGGTGCGGCAACTCCGTAGGTGTGGACGTGCGCCATGACATCGTGGCGTCTGCGCTTCTCTTCTATTGCGGCGGTCTCGAACTCGTGGTCTTGGATCCGCATAGCCTCTCTCATTTGCTGGATCGCTTCTGTTGAGATATGGAGGCCGAGTTCTTTCTCGGACTCGGCCAGGAACACCCAAAGCTCTCGCCAGGTGCTGAAGCGGTTGCGTGGCGAGAATATGTACTTCATCTCTGCCGAGCAGTAACGGGAGTTTAGCGGACTGAGACAATAATCAGTCTGCGCACGACAGGTATCGGAGGTATGAGTTGAGAAGCGTGACTGATAACAGCGGGCTCATGCCTTCAAGCCCCTTGCCAGAGCTAATCAGGCTCCGCAGTGACTGGCCGTCACATCGCAATGGAACGATCAAAGACACAGAGACCCAGTCTCGGCCTCACTCCCACGTCGGCGAAAGAACTCGTTGGGGAACCTCTGCTCAAGGGGTGGATACCGCTACTCACTTTTGGTAGGTATCATATTCTGCGTCAAATGCGGATTTGGTCGGTGTCACGTTCGGCAGGTCCATACCCGTTGCGTGTCCGTCATCAGGCTTCGACGCCGTTTTTGCGTTATCGGGCATGCGTGAGGCACTCATGTTCGTAATGCACCTTTCAGTCCGGAGGACAGGAACCTTTTCTTCGCTGTGACTCGAATCGGCACCCGGGATGTCGGATGCGCTGTGCTCTTCGGTATGCGAGGACAAGAAGAGGTGGGTGGCTAGAAGGCTGGGTAATCTGTAGACAGCTCCTCAATCTTGTACGATACTCCTCTCTGTTCCGCCCGTGGAAGTGTCCCGCGAAGCACTCAAAAAAAGCTCGCGCATTTGGTATTGATTGAAGTGATGTGACGTGCGCGGGGTTTAGTTCTCCCGTTCCCCGCGATTTACGACAAGCGTGCTACGAACTACTCAAGCTGGTTCTCTTACTTCTCTCACCCTCTGCCCGCATCGTCTCCTTCATCCTTTCCTCGATCACCCTCCTCCATTCACCCTCCTTCTTTTATGCAAAATACCGAGCGTCTCCTGTTGGCCTCTATTCTCTTTTTCATGATATGGCCGATTTCGACATTTTCATGAGATTGCCACGCTGTGCTACCCTGTCGCTTCATACATCGCGCCTCGGGCTGGTGGGAGCACTTTCTTGGGCGCATCGCTACTGTCATGTTGATGTTTTTCGATCGTTCGGATTGTGGTGGCTCATCGTCATAGCATGCAGTGGAACCTTACGAGTCTCGCCGCTCAAGCAGGCCTTTGACAGCACCGGTAACGCTGAAGCCGTTGAACAGCCACTCGTTGCTGTGCCTGCCGCATTGCGAGTAGGTGCCGCTGCTGGAGCTGCCGTAACGCTTGGTTGCAGGCTTTGTCCCAGATGGTGATATTGGCGAAGATGATGTGGCAGAAGTGGCAGATGTTGGACATGCATGCTGAGGAACGCCGTCAGTAGACTTCATGTCTAAGCGATGAGGAGCCGGCGATCGGGAGCGGCCTGGGACATGCATCTGGTCTTTGACCCTGTCGAAGAAGCTTGTCTGCTGTAGAGATATCGGCGAAGCTGGTGAGTTGATGGGAGCCACTGATACTGATGCTTGTTTGTGAGCCGAGGTAGTAGGCATTCGACGGGCCGCGCAGACTTGGATGGTGAGCTGATTGGGGTGTGTGTGTCCGAGATGTTCGTCAAAGCATACGGTGGGCTCTTACTGTACCGGCTGATTTCAGAGTTTCTGTAGGCTTCAAGACGACTAAGTGAGGGAGATATAATACCTTTATGCACCAGTCAGCTCAAGCTATCATAAGCCCCGTGTTCTCCTGCAGCAGCAGCACGCTCTCATGACTGTTTACGAAGTTACACCACGCCGTGCGCCCAAAATTCGTGAGTTCGTCGGGCTGTCCGCCTTACTCATACCTCCCTAGCTTCATTACGAGGCAGTCATTGGCCGCGGAGGGGTTTCTGGGCGGTCAATCCGGTCGGCAGCTGCCCCACTAACGCACAAACCGTGCCACGAACCGGAAGTGAAATGGAACAGCTTGCTGATTGGCTGCCGGATCGGTAGGGCTGCTGATGGTACCGTATCCTCGGGATGTTGCTGCTGTTCGCGAGACTCACCGGCGCAGCTGTGTGAACTGTTCGCCTGGATCGGTCTACCTGCGTGACACGAGGTCACGTTTATCGGCACAGGCGTGGCACAATGGCGGCGGCACGCAGATCGAAGTACCATGCTTCGCCTATCAGCCATATCAGCTCTATCGCCGAACCTGCCTCTGCCGAACATATCCTCCTGCCTGTCTTGATAGCAGAGCAATACTCACGAGCTGTCTTATCAGCGTATCGTCGTCATACGCTCCTCAAACATGCGTCTTGCTTGTGGTTTGAGAGCGTTTCGCGGCTGCACCATGCCGCTATCGCTAGATGAGGTAGTAATGTTGTTGGGAAGGCAATCTATAGGCGATTTGTGAATACAAAAAGATATGCAATAAGTAGGCCTGATCAAGCCCTTCTTTGGTCTTGCAGTACTCACGCTTCCTTCTCAAGGAATAAGTTATGGCTAGAGGTGACGGCATACAAGTGTTGCCCAGTGGCGCCGGCTATGGCATCGTCATTGGTATTGGCGGTGCATTCGCCTTTCTCATGCTCGGCATCACTTGGTTACAGAACCGATATACGTGCGGCAAGCCACAACTCACAGTGCAGGCAATCACTGACGGTCAGCAGACGCTTCTCCACCAAACAAGCCGAAGAGTTTAATACAGCATCTCGTTCTGTAAAGCCGGGCCTAATAGCTGCTGGCATCGTCTCTTGTGAGCTTGTCTTCGAATCTTTTGGCAGTAATCACTGACAAAATGCTAGCCTGGACATGGAGCGCTACGTTACTGACAAGCAGCACATTCGCGTATACGTACGGAGTATGTGGGCCGATGTGGTACGGGGCTATGGGGACCTTTCAGATTCTGCTTTTCGCGCTCATAGCCATCAAGATCAAGGCCAACGCTCCCGGCGCACACACTTTTCCGGAGATCGTCCTGGCACGTCACGGCAGGGTTGCTCACATCACATATCTTTTCAATGGCCTAGCGACGAATCTGCTTGTCGGCGCTTGCTTGGTCCTCGGAGGCTCACAGGTGGTTGCAGCTGTAACAGGTTAGCATACCGATGGGTACAAGGCTTGAGCTGAGGCATCCGCTAATCTTTACACTAGGCATGTCTGTGTACGCTGCTTGCTTTCTGATCCCGCTTGTCGTGGCAGCGTATGTCATAGCTGGAGGGCTGCGCTCGACTTTCATAGCAGACTATGCAAGTTCGCAATCCACCATTGATGCGAACCAAGAGCTGACTATTCCCGCAATACAGGTGCATACCGTCGTCTTGTTCGTAGCAATTTTCGTCTTTGGGTTCCTCGTCTATGCGACAAGCGACCTCGTGGGATCACCGAGCAAATTGTACGACCTGCTGGAACATGCTTCGAAAAACATGCCGATACCGGGCAACGTGGACGAGTCGTACTTATCATTTCGTTCAGTGGAGGGATTAGTGTTCGCCATAGATCTGTGAGCAGTTAGGACTCTTGGGTTGGAGACACCCGCTGACACCGGCTGAATAGATTCGCAGCGGGTTTCAGCACGGTATGGTTGGATCAAGCCTACTGGCAGCGCGCCATTGCGTCCAAACCGGAGACGTCAGTCAGAGCATATCTCCTAGGTGGCATCGCATGGTACGGCATACCGTTCGGGTTCGCCACCGCTATGGGCCTAGGATGTGCGGCCTTGACGGACAATCCAAGATTTCCAACATACCCGAACCCGCTGTCGGCAGCCCAAAACGGAGCTGGGCTGTCATCTCCGGCTACAGCGATCACCTTACTTGGGCAGGGAGGCGCGGTCCTGATGCTGGTCCTGCTCTTCATGGCGGTAACGTCATCCACTTCAGCTGAGCTCATCGCCGTGAGCTCCCTCCTCACTTTCGATGTGTACAAGACGTACGTGAAGCCCGATGCCTCCTCTGCGAGGCTAGTACAGATCTCGCACTACGGCATCTGCATCTACGCCCTTGTGCTGGCAGCCTTCTGTTCCATACTGAATGCTGTCGGCTTAAACCTGACGTGGCTACTGACCATTCTCGCAATCATCGTTGGAGGAGCCTCCATCCCCGTGGGCCTAATCTTATTATGGAAAAGAATGAGCACCATTGCCGCCGTCGCTTCACCTTGGATCGGATTAGTTTGTGGCCTCATAGCTTGGTTCATTACGACATGGAAGCGATCTGGCTCAATCACCGTCGAAACCAGCGGCAACACGATCAACGCAGTAGCCGGCAATGTGACGTCTTGGGGCGTCGGCTTCCTGATGTCGGGTGTGCTCACCTTAGCCTTCCCAGCCAAGTTCGCAAGCACCGATCCCAAGCACATTGAGCGCAGCAACAACATCCAAGGCATCTCCGTCAACGTATCGGCCGTCGATAGTCCTGCTGAACTTGCGACAGATGGAGAGAAAAGGAGCCCAGGGGGAGCGGCGCAGCCGGCGTCAGCGCCAGAGCCGGAATCTTACGTTCCCACCGGCAACGATATCGTGGACTTCCTTGAGAGGAAGAATATGGAACCAATGGATCCGGTGGCTGTCAAGAAGGCCGAGCGGCTTGCTATAGGGGCCAACCTGGTATTCTTCTTTATAGCCATTATCTTGGTGCCTTTCACACTCTTTGGCAGCCGGTACATATACTCGAAGGCCTTCTTCACTGGATGGGTCGTGGTCTCGTTTTTTTGGGTGTGGTGTAGCATGACGATCTGTGTCATCTACCCGATCGTGGAAAGCACCGGTGCGCTGAAGGAGGTGTCGATTGGTATCTGGAATGACTTTCGGGCGCTCTTCGGTGGTAAGAAGCCGAAGGCTGCGGAGACCACGCAGAGTGCGGCGTAATGCACTGGGGGGCAATGGGGACATCATATTAGACAGTGGCCGACGAAGATCGCAGACAAGACCTCTATATCCGTATGACGAATTTTGCTACCTGATCTCGGCCTCCGCATAGCTACCAGAAGCTTATGGGGGCTTATAGCAACCATACCGAGCGCTGGTTCGGCTTGGGATGGCGCTGTGAGATTCCCTATCTGCTTGGGCAACCCGCCGGCCGAGCTCTTGGTTCGAGGTACTGGTGTGGGACATGGCGGCGTAGATGGATCCCCGTTCATGGTGATATGACTGCGTCTGGGTCTACTCTGCTCGTTTGTTGCTACTGATGTAGAACATGCTAGCTCGAGATCACGTCTCATTGTCGCAAGATAGCTGCCATCCGACCCAAGGTTTGAGGTATGCGGTCTGGGAACGAGTGGCGCCAGAAATACCGAAAGCAAGCACGGACCGCTAAGCCTTAGCTTCCCCATCCGCCACTTCCTCTGCTCCCCCCCTCTTCCTCCCCCGAGCCCCCAGCGTCACACTAAGCCGAGCGCCCCCCACCAACCCCCACCACAACCCACCCGCCCCACACCGCCAACCCCACAGCGCCCACGCTGCAAACCCACGCCCCGCCCGCAACGACCGCATAACGCTTCCACATAGCAGCCTCCTTGCTCCGCACCGCAGCCTCCTTCGTCCGCGCCGCCGCTTCCCTCTTGGCCAGCCTACGCTCCTTTTCCAGTATGTCGATGAGATCGGACCCCGTCGGCGAGATGCTGCCGTGGTCGTTGTCGCTGTCGGAGAAGAAGGGGGCGCTGTTGGGCGAGCCGGTAAGAGTGTGCTCCTGCTCCTGTCTCATCGGCTTCTCCGGCGTGCTTGACTCCGGCTCCGGCTCCGGCGAGCCGGAAGGAGCGTGCTCCTGCTCCTGGCCCAGTGGCTCGGGCTTCTTCTCCGGCGTGCTGGGCTCGGTGCCGTGGTGGTTGTGGTTGTGGCGCTGCGGCGGACCCTCAACGTCGGATTCGGAGAGCTTGTCCCAGCCCTCGGTTAGGCGGACGGGCTGTTTGCTCGGGCGAGGGGAGATGTACGGTCCGTTGTCGGAACCTGAGGAGCTCATGGCTTGGAGATTGCAGTGCAAGATGGGTAGTTTGACGACGTGCTGCATCTTTGGGGTCTATATACCAGCCAAAGCGTGACAAGGCGCGTCGATTGAAGAAAGAGAGCAGCAAACGGTTGGCGCATGCGAGCAATCGCTGTACCCTTCGCATCGGCTTTGATGCCCAGAGACCCTCTCTGCGGCGGAATGAAAACATACTGGAGGCATCAACTGATGCTTCGGAACCTTCTGGTTTCTTTCTATAGCAACGAGAAGTATCGATGAAGGTATTGGATAGCAGTGGTGCATCCGACCGATACTGGGCATCGCTTGAATGTCCGAACGTTCGTCAGACAGCTTTCTGCGACCATCCGAAGTCCATAACTACCGGCCTGCAGCTACGAGCTCGGCGGATGCTGTTGATGCGCCTCCCAGCAACGAACAAGCGCTGCTCCTGCTCTGCCCAAATGCGGGCCTTACGCTTCTCCACCTCGTACATGTCATGCGTCACAGTATCCGGGAAGACCTCGTGCTTTAGCAGATGGCCGATTATGCCGCTCTTGATGTCCCGGTCTACGCTGGCACCAAGCCCTTCGACACCGGCCGAGCTGGGTAGCCAGCCTTGGGCGCAGTTGATATAAGTCACGTTTCTCCAGGTGTCTGTGAATATCGTCATCACCGTGGGCTTGACGTCTGCCCAGCTGTCGCCTTGGGATTGTTCTGCCTCTTCCGCAAGGCTTAGTGGAGCTGCCGCGGCAAGCGTTGCTAGAGCGGGGACCCATTCCGCACAGCCTTCGAGGTCAAGCCATTGCAGACAGAGCAAGTTGCCACTTAGCTGCCGGAGAAGGGAAGCGGGCTCGGTAAAGTCTTGGTCAAGGCCAGAGTAGTAGTGTGACCCGCCGGCCCTAACATCAGGACTATGCTGGCTTGAGACGGTGACTGTAGCTAAGTGAGGCGTGAGCGTGGGCCGCGGCCAATACGCCAACGATAGGTGAGTCAGCTGTGGCACGTGCTTGGCGAGCGAGAGAAGGTCACGCCATGGCGCTGTAGGTGGCGGGTGAGAGAGACAAAGGTGGGTCAGGCTGGCGAAGCGCGAGATGGATGGCTGCCAAGCCAACGCAGCTTCTAGAGGCTTTTCGGCATCCCAAGAGTCTAGTATGTTGCCTCCCTCAGCCACTGTTGTTGCGGCCAGCCTTTCAGGCTCGAAAGCACGGATGAGCTTCCTCAACGTCAACGGACCGTGACTGGCTAGCCCGCCAAGATCGAGCTGTGTCAGTGGTTCATCACCTTGAGTCAACGCTCGAAGGGCGACAGCATCAATAATTGGGCCGTAGCAGCCAAGATATGACAGTAGTCTGAGCCGAAGTCTCAGAGGGATCTCGATCAAGGCAGGAAAGTCTTCCTCATCGAACAGATCCCACTGCTCAGCTAGCCTTTTCAGCGTGAGATGTTGCAGTCCAGGAGGCGCCCCATCAGTCCCCACCATCCGCGCAAAGCGTAGAGGCTGATCCGGTCGGTTCCGCTCGCTCGCCACCAGAACAGCTTTCCTCCCCTTCCGGTTCCCGCCTCTTGCGGTGAACGTTGACGTCGAAGCGGAGCTGTACAACCAGCTCCTCGGTGGTGCAGGCCCAGGCGTCCTCATTCTGTCTCGATCCCTGACTCTGATACCGAGTTTCGCCTTGGGTGGCGCACTTTCCTGAAAGCCTAAGATGCCTCGTAACTCCGGAGGCACAGAGCGTTGAGAAACAAGTTCTGCGAGGTCCCTTTTCTTCTGCGCCGCCTCGAGTGACTCAGCCTTGCGGAGGTCCTCTAGCCGTTCGTTGACGGATGCGGTAGGTGAGCCATCCTGGCCCGCATTGGCCTTGTGGCTGGTCGAGGAAGAACCTTGGAATTGCTTGAGGCTGTGGGTTTGCTTCTTCTTGGGCATGTGCTCGAGTGACTCAGTCTTGCGATATTATCGTTTGGGGGAGCCTTGCAATGTGGGATTAATGAGTCACAAGCATGAATCGAAAGGCATCTTACGGTGGCGATTCGCGTAATGGCGGTGACTAAGCGAAAGATCCGTCTCACTCGCCAAGCATTCCGCCCTGTCTCTACGCTGTTTACGGACACCAACAGCATGTAGTCGTCAAGGTTGCGGCAGCCTCGGACGCCGTATATTAAAACTCACGGTGGCAATTTTGGACTAGGTAGGCGACAATGGCCATCACGCTCCGCCCACCGACCTTCTCCGCCGCAAAGGCGCCGTCCGCATACACCAACCCAACGATTGCTTGGCTGAGCGAGACCTGGCACGTCACCCACTCTACGCTGCCCATGTGGAGGAGCAAGCGCAATGTCCGCATTCAGTACACGCCACTGGAGCCCTCCTCGGCCTCTATTACCCAGGCGAATACTGATCGTCTGGACGACTTGGTTTCTTATCAGAGTCTAGACGGGGACAAATTGCATACGATCAAAGGCGTAGACAACTGTAGCTCTTCCGGCGACGCGAGAGGTGAGTGGGACTGGCGAGGCAAGGGCCTGCTCAAAGTAGCGAGTAGTCATTGGGAGGTGCTGGGCTGGGGTGAAGAGGAAGCAACTGGCAACAAGTGGGTGGTCACCGAGTTCGCGAAGACGCTGTTTACACCGGCTGGCATCGATGTGTATTCGCGAGACCACGGTGGGGTCCAGCCCGAGACGCTGCAGGATATCAAAGCAGCCCTTGCTGGAGTGGGAGATGAGGATGTCAAGGAGCTGGCTGGCCAGCTGTTCGAGGTGAAGGTTGATGATGCTCGGAAGGAGTAGCTGGATGTTCTTGAAAGACTGTTCAGCTCCTCGGGTGACCGTACGCTTAGTAGTGACCTTCTTCACGGCCTCATCGGAGGTCTGAACTCTCCGTCTCTGCATGCATTCTTGTTGACATGAACCCGCATGCTCGTGGAACATCACACATCAGCGCAGGTAACACCCGATTGGCCTCAAAGAGCTATCAGAGTGGCACGGCACGAATGTGTCTCTACAGAAGCACGTATCAAGCTGCAGACACGCGGATTCTCGATAAATACCAAGTATCACGGGAGCTGTACCTTCTACATATGCTTGCTGTAACGTCTCCACGTGCTACTGCTCTCCAACAGCAAGTCTTTACGCCCTCCGAATCTGTTCCCACCGAATCCACCATACCAAAGCCCACCAAGCTTGCTGTCCCATTTAGGCAGGTCCATGCGTATATGCCAGACTTGACAGGAAACGACAACGCCCTACAGACTACAGGCGTGAGCTAGCCACCGCCCCAGTCACGTCAGAGGAGGCGTTGATAAAACAAAGCACAATCCGCCGAGAGGCTTCACTCTCCATACTACGCAAAGAGTTCCCTCATTGCACCCGGAGTGCCGAGTGCTACTATCGAATCTTGCATTGAGGGTTGAAAACTGCCTCCTAAGACAATAATGGCAACCTACACGCCCGACGAACGCAGCAAAGGCGTCCGTCTCGCCAAACGGAGTATGTACAACCAGGCCCATCCCACCCAGCCACCCATATGTATGTATATACCACGCCACAACGCTGACACTGTACAAGCCGAATACGACGCCGACCTCATCCACGGCATCATCAACGCAACCCCAATCCTACACGTCTCCTTCAACGCCCCGTCCAAAGAAGACGACGGCGCTGCACCGCAATTCCCCACCATCCTGCCCATGCTCGGCGCAATCGGCACCTACGGCAGCGAGCAAGACCCGCACATCTACCTCCATGGCTCGTCCGTCGAACCCCCACCCATGGGCTAGAAACCCCTTCTACCCGCGCGTCGGAGCAACATCTGCTGACCCCGGCATTACACATGCGTGCAGGTCCGTCGCCCGCCTCTCCCGCCTAACCGGCAACTCAGAACTCCCCCTCTGCATCTGCGCCACCATCCTCGACGGCTACGTCCTCGCCCTGGCCCCCTTCCACAACAGCTGCAACTACCGCTCCGCCATCTGCTTCGGCCACGCGCACCTTGCCACCGACCCAGCCGAAATCGACTTCGCCCTCCACCTCATCACCAACAACAGCATCCCGGCGCGCTGGGAAAACAGCCGGCAGCCCCCGACCAACGCCGAGCTAACGTCGACCGGCGTGCTGAAAGTGCGGATTGAGACGGCGTCGGCCAAGACGCGCGCGGGCGGGCCGAGCGACGAGCGCGCCGATCTGAGGGACCCGGAGGTGGTGGGGAAGACGTGGGTGGGCGTGGTGCCGGCGTACATGGTGCTCGGCGAGCCGGTGGCGGGCGAGGAGAATAGGGTGAAGCAAGTGCCCGAGTACTTGAGCGACTGGGTGGCGGATGTGAATTCCTTGAATGAGCAAAAGGCGATCGATGCTGTAGACGGCTGAGGGGCGACTATGGCGGGCCAGGGGGAAGCGGGGCGTAACGGGTACATGCTGCCGGGTAGTGCCGGGCTGCGCCGAGTACGCGAGGCAGTTTCGCTTTGTCCCAAGTGGTGAGCCATCTATCATTTGCTTAAAGCTCCTCACCGTCCCGGCATCGCTCGTTTTAAATGAGAGCGTGTCGTGGCTGCGGAATGGTCCATTGACGCTATTTCCTCGAGCTGTTTGGATCCCCCGGACGAGGTAAGTCCTGCTGAGGTGGCCGTGCAGCGCTAGACTCATACCCCATACCCGTGCCCTTCCCCTCCGGACTCCCACGCTCCCCCTTTGACACGCAAACCCGAAACGGACTCCTCTCCCACACCCAAAGCCGCTGCGCCGCCGTCCGGCCCCGCCTCCCCTCGCTCCACCGCGAAGCCTCGACCGCCTGCGCCCACGAGCGCACATCGGCATACTCCTGACTCCTCTCCCCCCTCCGCCACCCGACCCGCATCTGCCGGCCGAAGAACGCCAGAAGCAGCTGCGGCTGCAGCTGCAGCGCCTCGTCCTCACCATCACCCAGTAGCATCGGGTTGATCTGAACGAGCCCGCCAGGCCAGATGTCGTTGGCCGTGCGGATGTAGTGCGCCAGGCTCATGTGGTTCCTCTGCCGCGTCACCTCGTTGATGGCGAGGGTGGAGTGGCCGGGCCCGAAGAGTATCCACATGCGCAAGCGGAAAGCGCGCCAAACGTCTGCGTCAACGACGTTGACCCCGCGGCTGCGGAGGTGGAGGAGCAGGACTAAGCCTTGCGCCCATGTAGCGGTGCCGTTACGCTCTGGCTGCGACCCGCCTGGGCCTGGCGCGCCCATGTCGGTGGGTATGCGCTTGCACGGGGCGGGATGCAATTGGTGCCTTACGGCCGCACTCCGGAAGCCCCAGGTAAACAGCGCCTGCTGCATCTGGCGGTCGAAGATGAAGTGCAAGGGACACGAAGGCCACAACTGCACAGCACTGCTAGCGGACTTGTTATCCTGTTGGAAGCGCGGTCCACTATACCGCTCCACCAGCCATAGAACCAGCTTGGTGAACCCGGGCCACCGATGCGTCATGCCGTGCCGCTTGAGCAGCTCCCTCCACACACGCGGGCGGACGTAGTTCTCCGGCCTGCCATCCCGCCTGGCGACATCATCGGCGTACATGCAGGCGCTCGTGACGAAGTCCAGCGCGTTGAAGGGAGGCTTGTCCTGGCGCTGCGACTCAATGGGACGCTTGCGGCGTCTTCGAATGGGCAGTAGGTAGCGGTGCAGGTATGTCAGTGTCGTAAAAGTAAGAGGCGCTTTTTGGGCTTGCAGATGCTGGATCGTCTGCGCCACGAGACGGTGCTGGCGCTGGCGGAGATAGTACTGGGCGATAAGGTTCCAGGCTGCGGCTTGCTGCTGGACGCCGGCGAGGGATAAGCATAACAGGGTGATGTGCGCCTGTGTCCAGTTGCCCGCCTCCAAGAAGGATGTGAGCAGCGCTTCCTGAGTCGCGGTATCTTCGTACGCCTCGGGGTGCTGGTCACTAGCAAGCAGAGCGTGGAAGAGCTCACTCTGCCCCTCCGAAGCCAGGTTTTGCACGAGGCGACAGTACGGCGCATTGCTAATTCCAATGTCCATCGTCTTCAGACTGCCGAGCGTGTTGCCGAACTCGACAGGCGAGCCAGCACGAACAGCCAGCTCGCGTACGGCAATCGGACCCAGCTTGTCCAGCGCGAAGAAACTCAAGCCTCTGATCACCAAGTCGAGAGAGAAGGCTCGCGTCGCGAACATCTTCGCCACGAAGGCGTCGCTGATCTCTTTCGGCTTGATGCCGTGCACATCACCCATCAGGCCAGACATCGACGCGCGTGTCATGGCTGGGTACTCGGGTAATGCTGTATCGTGCAAGCCATCGGCCGGTATCCTCTTGGCGTGTACCATAGGCAAGGAAGCCGACTTGTCGAGTTCGAACAGCCGCTGGACATCGGGACAGGCGAACATTTCCTGCGAAGGCCCATCGCTGTTTTTCAACAAGAACCGATGCCATCCAAACACGGTGTCGCCTGAATCCTCGGCCTCTAGCGCAACGCCTACATAGCAATCGTAAAGACTGCGCTCCTGCCGCTGTGCGTAGAGCTGCCTGAAGACCTTGAATGCCTCAACGGGGAGGTGGCTATGCATGGCATCTTTCGCAACCCTCCGGAGTGCATCCGGCGGCACGAGACCAGCATCGGACAGCCTCCTATGCCAGAGTCTCACAAGCCCGGGTCTGACGCGGAAGAAGCTGCCGATGATGATGTCGTACAGCTTCTCGTAATGCCGGCCCGTCCGCTCCTTGAGATGCACAATGTAGGCGTAAGGGTCGGGAAGGGAGGCATCGCGCGCCCATTGCTGCTCGCCGATGATGGCACGCACGAAGGTAGTCCATAGAATGTCTGCCTCCTCGCCTTCAGTCGGCAGGTCGATGTCTCTTCCCCTCATGCCCTGCCATACCGCCACAACGCCGGCGAGACCATCCAGCCGCTGCCGGAAGTGCAGGATCTCAACCCATAGACGAAGGTTGTGTTTGTGTTCGTCTTCATCCACTAGCAAGGTGCCACGCTTATCCTCGGCAGCTACATCGGCCTGGTAACGCAACGTGTCGAAGCTCGCCCCATCACCCAGGCTGGTCGCTTGGCCGTCGTCCCGGCCGAAAAAGGGGACACCAGCCCTCAGGGACATGTGCAGGCCCAGCTCCTTTGCACTCAAGGCCAGAGCTTCCTCGGCCGTGTGGTCCAGCCGGCGGATGGTGAGTGGTTGCTTGGCGTTACGTCTCGTCGTCGTGACGGCGGTAGAGCTGGCGCGACATGGTGGGCGTGGGCGTGCAGGACCCTCTAGCGGGCCCACGAGCTGGCGCAGGAGGTGGAGGGTTGACGGTCGTGCTAGCCAGCGGTCGAAGCGAGCGCCCATTGCAACTGCAATGCGCCGGTCAGACAGAGACCTCGGTCTGGCGCCATTGCATTGGCTGGCTATCCTGCCACCGAGCCCCTACTAAGGGCAGGTTCGTAGTAGGTTGCGATCGTTGGATGCTGATGAGGTTGAATGATTGATCTATGCAAGCGCATGCACGCGAGAAAGCTGCTCGGCAAAGCCAAGCCACCGCCGTCCGCCGTCCGGAGCTTCCCGACAGCTCGTCCGGCGACCAAGCTGCACCTGCTAGTGCTCCCTGCCCGTCACCTCACATCCATCCCCACCCATTGCCTTTCAATCTCCCCTCCACCACCACCGAGAAACGTCCAAGATGCGCCCCACAATGCTCCGCCGCGCCGGGTACGCCACCACCACCTCCTCCGACCCTTAGACAGCCTGAGCCGCCCGCTCACGTCCAGCCTCATGAGCCTACGCGGCTTTACCTGCTAACACTCTGCGACCACAGCATGCCGCAGTTCCCCGGCCTCTACCGCGCAAACCACGTGCCGAAGTGGCAGCGACTACACCAGACGGAGGATGGGCTTAGGCAGTGGCAGAAGGTGCGTTTGGAGCGATTGGGTGGAGATCTGTGGAAGCGTGGGCGCGTGTTCGAGGGAGTGCAGACCTTCGCGGCAGACTGAGGGGACAGCGAAGGATGGCATACTGAGGCAGGCCGCTGACTGGATGCTTCGTAGGGCCCGGCCGCAAAGTTCATGCTCTACCCATACTACGCCATGCTCATCAGCACCACAGCCGGTAAGTTCCGCCAAATCTGCTACGACTACTGCTACTGCTATCACGTGGAAAGCGCAGGAGCGTGCTCTGCCTGTTACTGACAGCTGCACTACAGCCACCACGTACATGATGTGCCGCATGGTGCTGGGACATAAGACCTGGTTTAGCAAGGGTTAGAATGGCAATGTATTCACCGGCGGAGAGCGGGATGGCATTGCGCAAAGGCGTGGGAAGCAGTCCATGCATAGATCACATGACGCGTCAAGCCTCGCGATGTACATAAGCGCTCGAGCTTCCTGCCTGAACACCACAACCAGCGGCCTCGACGACAACCACAACCATGCATTACTCCCCAGCAACCTTCAAACACGACCTCACTCACAACCCATAACCCCCCAACTCCCTCTCCGTCCACGCCCACGCCCACAACCTCTCAGCCAACTCATCGTTCCCTCCTTCCCTCCCCGGCACCGTCTCCGTCCCCACCGGCTCATAATACGCCCCACTCACCACCCCACCCGCCGTAGCCGCCCACTGCTGATTCCACGCGCACACCTCCGGCGTCACCATCCGCCCCACATTCGTCGCATACACCAACACCCTCTGCCGAAACCCCAGCGAACCGACCAAGTCCGTCGCACTAGTCCCCGGGTATATCGCCACACTGGTGATACTCGGGTGATGTCGCGGTGGGCGTTGGCTTTGAGTGGACGAAGTGGCTAAGGAGCGAATCTTGCTGCGAGAAGCAAAGGAGAGGCATATATATATGTGACTTGGACGAAGTTTACACCCCTACTCCCACCTACCTAACCTGGAAGGGCATCATGGGGCCTACTTATAGATAATGTCGATGAACGGACGGGCCCCAGCGGATGGGCATCGTAAACGTTCCTGGGCGGTCACTGTCATCGGCCAGCCAGAGGTATCCCGCAACCTGTTCGATGCATTGTGAGATTGATGGGAGTCGCATTTCTTGGTAAGCCAGCAGGTAAGGAAGCGGCCGCTGTGGCCGAGCGAAGCGAAGCGAAGCGGATCAGTGTCGAAACACGTGACCATGTGACTCGGAGGGGTGTATTCCTCCGAAGAGGGAGTCCGGATTCGGACGCTTATTGCACTGCATTGTTGTTACAGTTCGGTCGTGCCCGCGGAAGGCAGCGAGCAAGCTAGGGCCTATCTACACCAGACCTGTTAACGTGTCTTTCAAGACACCGACTACGCCTCGTGAGTTGTAGTAGGAGTAGTGACGGACAATTAACGAACGCCTCGCCATGCAAAAGCGCCATGCTAATTTCAGAACCGAAATGCAAAGCCCGTTAATACCAACCCATTTTCCTTTCGGCCCAGACATCCAGCCATCACACCGCCCCCCCGAAAGCAAGTACAGACCGGATCCTCAATCCCTCCTCGCCCTTTTCTTCCCGCCCCCTCTCCCACCCTCACCACCATCGCCAACACCAGCGCCAACCCCTTGTCCCACCCCCGGCAGCATGCCCACATCCACCAGCAACGCCCGGCCCATAACCGCCTCCGCCTTGCCCTTGACAAGACCGATGCCGCGCTCGCTGATACTACTATTCGCGTCGTCGCTGCCACTCCGCCTCCGCCCACCAGCACCACCGCCACCACTACTGCTGCTGCGCTCGCCATCCAAATGCAACTGTCGGCGTACGACGCTGACGGGACTGGTGCTGTCGTCGCCGCGGTCGATCAGTGGACCGGGGGACATAGGTGCCGTTGCTGCTGCGTGCCCATTGCCGTTGCCGTTGCCGTTGCCGTTCCTATGTCCATCCCTACCGCCGTTATATCCGCCAGAGTCGCCGCGCCCAGCTCCAGCATCCGCAAGATCTCTGCTCTCAGCAGCCTCCTCCCCCTCCCCCTCGGAATCCCTATCCTCCTCCCCATCCCCACCGCCCCGCCGCTCTCCCCGGAAAGAAGCCCGCGGCGAAGTCTCCGCCGTCGAACTAGCGCTCGACCACCACCCCTCCGGCCGCGTCCTCCGCGACGAATCCGTGAACCCGCTCGCCAGCGGCGAACCGAGCGTCCCCGTCCCTTCGGACAACCCCTGCGAACCCACCGAAGAGATGCGCTGCTGCTGGTCCTGCTGTTGACTCTGCTGCTGACTTTGTTGTTGGCTCTGCTGCTGCTGCTGCTGCTGCGCACGCAACCGCGGCGAAAGCAGCATCATCCGTCCCTTTTGCCGTTTGGGCGACGTGACCGTCCTGCCACCTTCGCTAAACCCGCCGGGCGTCGAGGGCCTGCCATAAGCATCGATACTCTGGCGTCGGCTACTCCTGGGCGGAAGGGCCGGCGGCGACACGCCAGAAGCATTGGCGGCCGGCGAATCCCGCGCCAAGTCGTGATGCGCAGGTGTGAGAGCGAAGCGCTCGGGCGTGCTATCCTCGTCCTCCTCATTGTCACTCTCGTCGAGCTGCTCGCCCGCAGTGCTCGGCCGCTCCTCCAGCCCCCCAAACCTATAATGCTGCTGGCCCTGCTGCGAAGGCGAAGCGAACGACGCGCGCCCGCCACTCTCATACCCGGGCGGCAGACTCCCATTTGGTGAGGCCATTGTAGAGCCGGCACCCCTGCCCAAGAGCCGTCGGTTGCGCCTGCCCGCATCCCGTGCATCCTCTCCCTGCGCCGCCGGCTGCGCGCCATACCTCTCCAGCGCCTCCAACACATGCGGATGCACGAGTTTATCCACATCGCTCGCCCACAACAGGTCCAGGTGCTCATACTTCTGGATCCCCTTGGCCACAGTATGCTTCGGCAACTCCTTGAGCATGAGTTTAATATCCACCAGGCTATCGGAGCCGCCATAAATGAGCACAATCGGCGTCTTAATATTCCGCGTCGGGAACTTCGCCACCTTATAATACTTACTCCCATTCCCCACCGCCAACGGCGTCGTGACCTCATCGTCATACATCTGAAACGTGCCATTCCGGATAATCTGGAACCAATGCACCACGCTCTTCGTGGAAGTAAAGGAATACAAGTGCGGGTAGGCGGCCAGTTTCTGGTGCGGCGAGATGTTGCGGGTTTGCCAGCCGAAGAGGAAGGCGAGGGACTTGTCGATGAACCAGCCGAAGAGGGCCGGGTAGAGCAGGGCTTGCCACATGGTGGTCGAGCCCAAGATGGCACGCCGGCCGAAGGCGAGGAAGAGGACTTCCGGGTTGGATTTGCAGAGGGAGGCTACTATGCCGGAGGCTAGACCTGGTGGGGCCATGGCCGGGGCGAGGGCGACGAAGACGTTGACTTTGCTGTTTAGGGTCGGGTTGATGCTGAGAGTAGCGAATGCTTGCGCGGAGCCTTGGGAGAAGCCGATGTAAGACAGACTCGGCTGGTGCGTCGTATCCAGGATATAATTGATGCTGTCCGGGATGTCGTGGAAAGCGAACTGGTCCATGCTAAAGTTCCAAAACGGCGCCTCGTTCGGGGTGGAGTGCAGGCACTTCTTGCTGTACTTGTTGCCCCGGTTGTTGCCGAGCCAGACGTCGTAGCCCTGGTCGACGAGAGTAAAGGGCAGGCAGCGCTCCTTCTCCGTGATGCACACCCAGACCTCGCTGTTCATGAGCAGGCCGTGGTGGAGGTAGGCGACTTTCTTGGCGATGCTGCCGGGGCCGCCGGTGTTGACGCGTTGGTCTTCTTCTCCCTTCCTCCATCCTAGTCTATGGAGCCCGAGCAGATAGCCATCTTTGGTCTGCACGATGTGCTCCTCGGCGTAGTAGCCGTAGAGCTCGCATAGCTCGACGAAGTCCTGCGCCTGGGCGATAGGGCTCGAGACGCTCTTCTTCCGGTTGCGGGCGCGGCGGGAGTAGGGCGAGGAGAGGCTGTTGAAGGCGTTTCGGGAGAGGCGGTAACAAAAGCGTATGATGGGCCCCGGCAGGAGGAGCGTGACGGTGCGGACGATGTTCTCCAGTGAGAGTAGGATGAAGGAAAGAATGAGGGCCAGGTATTCGGTGATTTGAAGCCGTCCGAATAAAGGAACCCGGGGCGCCATGGTGGGTGTCCTCTTTCTCGATGTGTGGGAGGGGTTATCGTGCGTCGGGGGTGTATGTGGGAGGCATTGTGCTGTTTCCCATGCGGTAGAGGGGTGGGAGGATGGAAGCTACCAATGCATTGGCATTGGCTTTCCATGCCGTCATTGTTCATTGAACATGGCCCGAGCTTCACTTTACCCTTTGCCGCAGAGCCTCCCATGATACTAGGGGTGCTGCCTGTGGGGCCGTGGGCCACACGATTTGTGACCCACGTTTTGTCTACGTGGTTAATGTTTTGGGTTACACCTTAGGTAGCATCTGCATATGTTTAGCCTAGCTAGAAGGAGTAGCTTCGTAGTGGACTAGTATTAAATAACGTATCTCTCTTACTGCAAAGCTCCCTACTACGCTGCGAGTTACGTGCCTATAGCAACCTACTACGTTACGGCAATGTCGTATAGACTGCGCTATCTATTTACCACGCTATAGATCTACTACACTATATATCTATTGCGCTACGGCGACGTCGTATAGTGTGTCTACTACGCTGCGATCCGCGGAAGGAGTAAAGAGACGTTGCTCCGGAAGATCCTCGGGTGAGTAACGTAGGTCACGTGTGACTAACGTGGTCATCTAGGTCACGTGGTTAATCATGAGATCCTGTGGATAACAGCACCCCTACATGAGACGAGACGACGCTCCACTCTCCACATACCCCCAAACACCATCCCTACACCTTCTCGGATTCAGCTCACTGCATAGAGCATGTCGAGCTATCCATAAAGCAACCACCCTCAACAAACAAGCCCCGCAGCCCGCCACCCCGCCACCTCCGGCGCAAAACACCATGCCCTCCTCCTGCGCAGACATCCGTAAGCCCCCGCCATTACCTCGCGATCCTCCCATCCCCTGACACAGGTCTATACAGGCGCCGCCCTAGCAACCTGCCTCCAAAGCTCCGACTGCGTCTTCATCCACCGCAACACCCCGGCCGACTGCCTCCGGCCCCCACTCGTCGATACCCTGCCCACCCAATGCCAGCAGCTCAAACACGGCTACGGCCAATGCAAGCGCGGCATGATCGATATGCGCAAGCGCTTTCGCGGGAACAAGCCCATCGCCACTTCGGTGGAGGTGGAGGCCGGGGGCGGGGAGAAAGGGACGCCGGTGGGGAGTGGAGGGGGCATGTTGTATGCGGGTAAAGGCGGCTACGAGGGCGTGGGGCCCAAGAGTACTGATGGCAGGGGCAGTGAGGAGGAGTATGAGGTTTACGTCAGGAATGACGGGATTGAGGATCTGCGGAAGAAGTGAGACGGTCTTGGGAAATGGCATGGCATCTCTGCTTCTGGCATCTTTTAGCGGCATGGCAAAGGGCGTTTTGGTTCTGTTCGTGCTGGAAGGGGGCCATCGACTGGAGATTCTCTACGGCTGTAAGGTAAAAACGCATCATGGCTTGGTGCGGAAGCACTGTATCCATTACCCAATCGTCGGCAAACCACAGAGAGCGCGGGTCGAGCGTACAAGCCGCATGGGGCATATTGGTGACCCAATACACCCATTCATGCACCGACCATCGCATCCAAGGAAGCCATCAAGCGCCAAGTGTACGAGCGGCACGGAAAATTGCACCCAATCACTACTGACAATGGCCTAGACAAAGTCAAGCACCAATTCTCCAGGTGGCGTTCATATGGCAGTAGGCTACACAAAGTATGGTGACGTCGAGGGTGTGGGTGTCGGTGCAGCAGGCGCGGACGGATATAGCGATCTCCTGAACGCTCTGCTCGTTACCAAGGTCGCCGACGATTCTGCATGCGTCGCGGAATCTCGTCAGTCGATTTGTGTGGGCGATGGATCAAATCGATGAGGGCGTCCACCTACTCGGAGACAGATGCAGTCTACAAACCAACGCTCGCCGCTGCCTCGTGGCATACACGGTCTGTGGCTCGCAGGCCTTCCGCATTAGCGTCGACGATGATAATTCTGGCTCCAATTGACGGCAACGCTTTTTGGCTAGCATGCGACCAATGCCGGATCGTACCCTCAGGTGTCTGGCTTGGTGGGCGGTTTATACTACGACGGAAAGCGGGCTGCTCACCTACAATAACGATCACCGCCGTGTAACCCTGTACGCTGAAGAAGTTCTGTGGCAGGAAATTTGCCGCCATCCGACGATCGTTTCGTAACTATGCAAAGAGAGGACGAAGAAACGTTGCTGACAAAGTCGATCGACTTTTGCAAGTCCGACTGCAGAGTGTGTTGGCTCACGAATAGACAAAGTCGGTGTCGTAGACAACCTCACGATGGCTTCCACCCGCTCGCCGCTCACCAAGCTGCCGCCCGGGCCCCGTATCGGCTTTTCATGACCTCGGGGTCACGCATCGCCAATGACAAGCCTCTCGGTGGTGACATCCCTGCCTATACCGGACCCTTACAGCTCGTCATGACAAGAGTTCTCTGGCGTGAAATCTATGCCCTCATAGTTCTCGCCAAAACCCGACCCTTCGACGATCAGGCTGCCATACAGGACGGGATCGCTACCTCCATCCACCTCGATGGCATATTTGTCTGCGCCGCCCTGCAAGAACGACTGCACGAGGTCATTGACGACTTCGTCCAGATCGCCTTCGGCGAAATCGCCATAGTTCTGGTCGCAAGGATGGATGTAGGACAGTTTGACTCCAGTCACGTCCTCACCAAAGCTGAAGTAGTCGTTTGAGTCGGTAAGAACCGCACGTTTGCTCTGTTCAGTACTGTTTGTACCGTTTGACGTCGGGGTGAGCGTATGGAGGAACCCGTGGGAACCGTTTGTGACGTGACGGAATGAGGCGTCATTAGCTCCATCGGCTGCGAAGTGAAAGGCCGCTGAGCCCGTGATGTCGGGGCTGCCATCGCCTATGCTATGCATCCAGAACCCAGGGGTCTGCGGGAGTTGCGAACGGACGTCCGACTGTTGGTCCGCGCTCAGCCCGTGCCAGTGGCCGTGCCAGCCCGTGTGGTTCGATGCGTCTCGCTTCGTTTCGCCCGCCAGTGAGTTCAGGATGGTCTCGAAATTGCCATTGTTGAAGGTCCTGTACCACCAAGCGAACTTGATGATCGTCTCGATGCATCTGTAGACGCACTGGACCCCAGTAGAAGCGGCTGTGTTGTTGGCAAACTCCTGACACCTAACATTGAGCGCAGCCGGGTCAGCGCAAGTGCAGCGGTATGTTGGTCATGAGGGCACTCACTGTTCCACGAGCGCAACCCAGAGGGTGTCGCCAACCGCGTATGCTGCGGCAAATACTGTGAGAGTCCCCTTCTTAAAGTTTCTCCAACTAAACCCCTGTCGCTCTAGCAGTAGTCCAGTGGGCATTGGCGCCGCCGTGGTCGGCTGGATCGATTGAGACACGGACTGTACAATGAGCAGGAACTTGTTAGCAAATCTCTTCGCCCGCTGGTGTTTCACCGGCTCGATTTCCCCGCCGACCATGATCGGTCGACAATCTGCCTATCTCCATCTACGTCTGATGCGTGCGTACGTACCGTCACACCTGATATGGCGACGCGGTCGGCGACTTGGATGGCAAGCGGACTACCATAGACGCTGCCGACGATGAGCGCGCCCATTCCAAGATGGTGGAAGAGCATGTCGTTTCGAGAATAGGAGGTAGATCGCTCTTGAATGAAAAGACTGGCCTTTCGCTGAGATGGGCTGGCGGGTGGGTTGTGATGGCGATGAAGAACTGATGTGCTTGGAGATACATAGCCGTATACGGTCGTCTCGCTGCTTTATATCGACTTCGCTCCCAAGCTTCGATACACACCAGAAATTGCTCTGGCTCAGGTTTTGATTGTTTCGAAAGGAAATGTGGTGGCGAAGTCACTGCCGATGGAAGGCGCAGTCTGCAAATCGTCAGGGGAACGTTGTTGCCAAAGCCTAACACCGTGCTGCAGGATCAATTTCAGTGTTCCATAGCGGCGGAACAGTGGGCCATGAAGGTGATCAAACCAGCATCTTTTGGTCTTATTCCGTCAATCAGCATTTTCCAATGTGTTGGTGGTGAGCCGCAAGGTGTTGGAAGGGTCTCCAAACCCTTACAATGCTGGACTACTGCCGAGCCACTTCTGGAGTCTGAATATCTATCATCAGTGCCACGCCGTGCCCTGATCCTGAGACAGCAAGGGTGACTAATTAGCGAGCTCCATGCTGGCAGTACTGGTCCTGGCTGGAATGGCACGCTGAATCGGGCTTTCTTTCCTGGGTCAGAGTCATTGGTCAGGCCGCTTCCTAGGCCAGCTAAGCAAAGACGGCAGTCTGCAACGCTGCGATGTGGGTGCCAACTCTTGCACTCTCCTCGTCGCCAACACAAGAACAGACCTAAGCCAGTTTCAGATCATACGGCATGGGCCGCATAATGGGCCGCAGCGAAGCCCGAGCCGCCCCCGAGCGGGTGCACGTTGGGAAGTGGGTCCGGGGGCGCACGGTACCATGGAACGTGGACATGCGAAGGAAGTTGGTGTTGCATTAACTTGCATGTTTGATGATGTTGCTCCACATGGATGCCCACTGAATCCCAAACCTCCGGAACATGCTGAAGGACACAGTAGTACGGACTAGTCCGCTCCTTCTCGACTCAATACGCCCCTCATCATCAACACGAGGAGCCCACAACGTCGCGCGCGAACACTTCCACGTCTCGATCATATCGCCTCAACACTCACATCTGGACACCTCCACGACCTGAACTTGCGTTTTCGCAGCCCTACGAGATGCCATCAATCCATCACAGTCTCGCGCACTACGCCCTTGTCGCCACTGAAACCGTGGTTGAGTACCTCCGTTCTCATGCGAATGCAGAGAATGTGGGACCGTCCTCATCTCCTGAGGCCATTGCCTTCCTAAAGATATACCGTCCCGGTGCCATCGCTTTGTCGCTGCTGCTAGTTTGCATAGTGAGCAGTGCCACACGCAGCGGTCTGCAATCGTTTGAAGCCATCTCTAATCACATTTTCAGGTCTTTCAAATCGGTGCAACTGTACTGAGCTTGGTCATGATCGAAACGCCCGGCTCAGTCCTGCCACCACGCTCAGAGCAGGAGCACGAGCTAGGGTCGTTACTCAACCGTCAGAACTGTAGCGTGCCGCTCAGTGCTGGAAAGTCCATCTCTACTCGGGGCAGTGCAAATGCTAGGACCGATCAGCTGGTAGACTTAATGCCGCTGCTGCCCTATCTATGGATCGGTGTTCTCACGACCAGTGCCAGGCCCAGTGTTGTCTGGCGAACCTCGAGTCTCGGGTTAATTTACTACGTCCTGCTGCTCACTTCATTCTTACTTGTCGATGCCGCGCTGGCCTTGCGATGGGTACCTTTGCGAGTCATAACCTTTATGGCCCTTTCGGCTGCGCTTGCACCGCTGCACACGCTCTGGACACATAGCATGATCGCTCCGTCATCTGCTGACTCGACACTCTGCCGCGGGAAGAGGATCTGCTCAAGGCACAACACATTGCTCTTGCCGACAGTGGTGCACTCTGGGACTCAGGCACTGACAGTGCTGATATCCTGCACCATGGCTCAGAGAATTGACCGACAGACCCTGTGTTGGGACCTGGGATCTGCATGGCGCATACTTGCAATCCCGAGTTTAGCTGCCACTCTGATTGTGGGTGCGCTCCTGCCGGCTGCGATTGCGCTTACCCGTGTTGAAGCCGCCTTGCTTCCCCAAGGGGAGCGAGCTGTTGTACCTTTCAAGTACGACATCATTATCGCTGGTACTGCCGAGCAGCATTCAAACTATGCATGTTACTTGGCTCCTTTCGTTTGCGCTCTGCGTTCGATAGACCGCAAAGTCATGCGGAGGGTGCTCAAGCAGTATGTCACATGGACTGTGGGGCTGATTTTGGCCTCGGGCGTCCATGCGTGGTAACTCGCCTTGGTGAGAGACTTCAAAGACGCACACCCTGCGTACCACATGGTGGCTCCCATGAACGGCATTTTG
Organism: Oleoguttula mirabilis; assembly: GCA_035135055.1. Classification (NCBI taxonomy): domain Eukaryota; kingdom Fungi; phylum Ascomycota; class Dothideomycetes; order Mycosphaerellales; family Teratosphaeriaceae; genus Oleoguttula; species Oleoguttula mirabilis. Next base: position 138,265 of record JAVFHQ010000041.1, on the reverse strand, counting down.
TGTTTGCGTAAGACGTCGGAAGCCAAGTCTCGGGTCACCTCGCCTCGCCAGCGGAAAGCAGAGCACAGCTTTACGATTCGCTTTCTGGATATGCATTGACAGGACAGATGTTCGCCACGCTAGATCCGAACAGAGATCTAACTTGGCAACGGAGTATCGCAGGAGCATTTTACAGGCCTGGTCGATGCCAAAATGTACGACTCCATCACTAGGACATGGGCTGACCGAGGACTACAATAACCTGCCTCCGGATAGCATATGGGCTTGAGCATCTGGGCGAGCTTTACAACCAGCGCAGGATATTGAGTCGGTGATGCAGGTGCTATCCTTCCTGGGACTTCTGTACGATACCAGAGCCTATGTTGTGAAAGCACTTCGTATTAATCTTAAGAGGTAACGAACCTTCAAGAGCAGCATCAGCACCAAGTCCAACCGGAGAGCACTCAAATCATGCTTGCAACATTCATGCATTAAGATATGCGCCCGAAACACCCACAAGCTATCCATCAGCGACCATCCAGAGGGCGCAAGGCAGTCATTCCATCTTTCTTGCCATATACCGGGGCAATGACCTCGCAAGGCTTCGTTTGGCGTTTGCTGAGCAATTAGCCGGCTTGAACATCTTCAGGTCGTAGAGCCATGCTCCGGAGTGGAGCCCGGGGGAGGCTTTGTTCTTTGTTCAGTCGCAGAGTTCGGACACAGGGCTGATGGCTTTGCTGTGTCGGTGTTAAGCCTCAGGCGATGTGCGCGGTGGGACATATCGGATTCCTTTGTCTTCTGCGACCTGTGACCGTGCGCCATAGGCAAGTGGTAGAATTCGTGTATATCGTGGACTGTTTATCGCTCTAGGTGGTGCCGCAGTCAGCTCATCGTTTCCTAACGGCCTTGCATGGTGCTGCTTTAAAACCTGTGATTCCAGTCACGGTGGGCCGGTGGCTTGAGGAAGCGAAACAAGTATAGACGACGGCTAATCCTATACCCAAGTACCGCTTCATGCACTTGCGAACATCTTCCAGCTGATCTTCGATCGACCACAGAAACGTAGCGGCTAGGACTAGAGAAGGTCAGCAGGAGTCGACTTCGGGAATACTGTCACTTGAACTGCGAGATCACAGATATGGTATTCTTCAACGCAGCAACAGTCGCAATGTGGAGTGGAAAGCAACCAACCGCTGACTCGGAAAGCAAATAGTGAGGCGGCGCCAAGGATACCTAGAAACTAGAGCATGTTGCAAGTTCTCTTCACGAAGGATCATGTTCTAGCATTTCCCAAACCCTTTTCGATAAAGCAATATTCGCAAGCATCGCGTGAAAGCAACAGTCATCATGCGAACCCACAGAACTGGCCTACTTTGTCGAAATTGGGTGGCCGTCGCAGAGCAAGGAATCACTACAAAAGGCAGATACTGTACGAAGCTGTTGCGAAAGGCGTTCAGGTACGGCTCTGCTTCTTCTGGACCAGGTTCCGGAGATGGTTTTGACCAAGAAAGCGAGAGATACTATCAAAGTGAGCGGCTCGAGTGGTTGCAGAATCGACTAGTAGGCCTATGTTAAAAGGCAGATGGTTCATCAATAGAAGAGCCTCCGTAGTCCACATCTGGGCCGAATACGACACGGATGGTGGTACCTCGCAATGAATCTTCGCCATCGATCAACAACCCAGCTGACGTAGCGCTCGGATGTCCAGGCGCGGCATCAGTGGCAGACCTGAGGACAGTGTAGATACTATCGAGTTTCTCTTTCAGCACCTCTGCCTTCATGGCCAAGTGTTGTGTACCATTTCGATGTCTGCGCATGGGCGGTGACTGTAGACATCTCTTCTTCCTGCAAAGACGTCTTCACAGATCTCAGCAACACATGACGGGATTAGCAAAGTCTTGAGCCCATTACCTCTCGCATCTGCTGCCGGTATGTGTGCCGGGGAAATACTTCGTCTTGGTGCGGACACAGTCCATACATGCTCATACCATAGTGTCTTTGTGAAGAGCACGTGCAGTCCGGAACATCCTGGGTAAAGGTAGAGTTTGATGTCGCCACTTATACTGTATCAACGGGTTTCACTGTCAGTGGGACACGGCTGATCGGCGTGGTTGTTCGTCCGTACGAGCAAATGGTCAGATGGTGCTCTGAAGAGCAACATCTTACCGGAGCATGAGCACGGAACACTAAGCATCGTGTGCCCAAGGGAAATAGGAGTGAGAGAAAGTAAGAGTAGATTGTAGAGCTGAGGAGGTTACTGTATAGGTCCGCTCGGAGCGGAACGGACCGGCTCGGTTTCGATCCGAGGATGACAAATGCAGTTTACTAACCTGTCCTCGACAAACGCCTCATGCAGCAGTGACATGGCTCTCCTGTGTTTACAAGCACGATAGATCTGGGTACGCCACAGGAATTGCACCAACTCCGGAGCCATATACCTTACATCTGCGCGGCCCTGCAAATAGCGCTCTCTCATCTTCAGATTCTCCTGACTGCGTACTTCCACATGGCTCTGAACACTCGGAAACCGATTTTGATATCCGGTGCTGGCCTCGCCTCCCTCCTGCTTGGACAGTCTCTGCTGCGCGCCTCCATTCCTTTCCTGATCTTCGAGCGGGACAGCTCGATATCGTTTCGTGCACAGGGTTACAGGCTACGCCTCTCCACTCAGGGGTTGGATGCCATCGAGTCGGTCCTTGGGCCAGAACAATGGAAGACATTCTGGAACGCATGTGGCAAGACTGCTGGCCGTGGTCTTGCTCATCTGAATGCGGTTACAGGCACGGAAGTTACCCAGGAGGCGAATGGCGATCGGCCACCGATTGTTGACCAAGAAGCAAAGGGCAAACCACTAGACCTTGGCTCCCGAGATGGAAAGATCGTTGGGATTGCAAGGGGTGAACTGCGCCGACTCCTCTATTCGGAGTGCAAGCCCTTTGTCCACTGGTCCCACCACGTCACAGGGTATGAAGTAACATCTTCTGGCGTCCGCGCAGTCTTTGCCGACGGCTCCAAATCCGTCGAAGGAGACGTGTTGGTCGGTGGCGAGGGCGTATATTCTAAGGTCGCAAAGCAGCTGTCTCAGGGAAAGCTGAAGGTCTACGATACTGGCGCCAGAGGGATCCACGGACAGGCACCGAGCACGGCGTTCAAGGGCCTCGGGGAAGGGGTTTGGCGGATGGTAGATGAGACCAAGCCGAACGGGCGAGTGTTTGTAATTACGAATGTCCGGCCGGGTGACATGGATGACCCTAGCGTGCAGTTTGGGTGGACACTGGGAGCTCAGCCAGGTGTCGTCACGGCGCCGAATGATGACTATGCTATCACCGGGAAGCCCGCAGCTGAGATAGCCAAAGCACTCACCGCAGACTGGCATCCTCGGGTGAGACCTCTGTTCGAACAGATGGCGGAGTCTGAAGCTGCGTTCTGGAAGATCACATGCTCCACCCCAGATGGAGTACCCGAATGGAAGAACGAGCCACGAGTCACTGTGATCGGAGATGCCGCACACAGCATGACTCCTGCAGGAGGGATTGGAGCGAACACAGCGTTTAGGGACTCGGCGCTGTTGGGCAGACTACTGCGTGAGGCAGGTGGATACGCGGACGGGGTGACTGCGGCCTACGAGAAGGACATGAGGGTATATGCGAGCGAGGCCGTCAGAGCAAGCTACGGCATGGCGAAGTCTCAGTTTGGTGTAACCATCGACGAGAATTCGCCAACAGTCTAAAGCTGCGATGACTGTATCTGGACACTATCAATCCATCTACAACGTTGTCGCTCTCACCCGTGCTCGACTGCCATGTCCTTTACATCGCGGACAGAAGCGCATGCTGCGGCAGGTGTTGCTGGTCCGGGCGTGAGACTCCACGGTCTCATAGCCTGTTTGGCTCGGATCCCTCGGCCTGGGGTACCACCGTACGGCAGGGCGTGAGTTTGGGAAATGACAGACTCAAATAACATGCATCGATAGAATCGGCGGCGGGGATAGATACGAAAGCGGCGGAAAGAGAGAGGTAGACACAGATTCTATATTCCCCTGGGGAGGCTACAAGAACTGAATTGGCGCCTGTAGGACGGCGGGACTTTACTCCATGAACTTCACCGACTGCCTTGCTTGCCACTTCACACCACCACCCGGAATCCACACAGGAAATGTCTAGCCCTGAAAGGCTCAGACTCCCTGCGCGGTCTGGTCGTCTCCACGTCAACCAGCCTCCTTAGGCATCACCACGGCTGCTCCACCACATGCATCCCGCGAGCACAAAAGCGGAGGCGAGTTCGATGGGCACAAAGTTATCCCAGCCGCCTCCCAGCCAGTAAAAGAGCGCGGCAGCGAAGAAGCGCGATATGAGCGAGAACCAGTAGATTGCCCAGTTGTCCTCCAGCGCTCCGATGAAGTCGTATGAGTTGACCAATACCAGCAAGAGCGCTACGAAACTATGATCAGCACCGCTTTTGCATGAACTTTCCGCCTGAATCGTTGCGTGGTTGGTGCGTCGAGCAAGATACTTACCAAAGGCCCGCACGGAGTTCTCGTCCCGAATGTTGAGCTCGTCCATAACTGGTTGAGTATCCACGAAGGCCACAGCCTGGCGGGCGATCATGAGGGTGGCAAATATGACTGTGAACCAGCCCGGTGCCGACCGTGGTAGCCCGAGTCGTGCCATGACTGCTAACTGAGTAAATTGGTAAGGTATGTATTCGGGTATAACCACAATGTGCCGAACAGTAAGAAGCGTGATCTTGCTCCGGGTCTTGGTACGGAGCGGGCCCCAATAACTTATACACTGCTGTTTGCACGCCGAGGATACCAATGCCTTGTTTGAAGCGCTGCTTATTCTCCAGCCTCACTCACCACGCTGACCTCATTCCCTCGCTCGCTTATCTATATCGGGCATGGGCTCGTTGGAGGAGCGTGTGGGGCGGCAAGCGCTTTTTGGCATCGCGGACGCTTGCACATCAAGGCATCGTGGCCATCGCAGTGCAATAACCTACTTGCGCGAAGGTAATAAGCGGATGGCTGAGGAGTGTCCGTTTCTCTCCAGGGTCCTGAAAGCCTCCCAGCCGCTTCAGCCTTCAGCACCGGGCCACCTCACATCAATCCACAGACAGGGTGATCTCCAAGCCAAACAGAAGGAAGTCACACAATCTCACTCTGATATTGGATATGTCCTGAGGTGTAAGGCGCCCGGAATCCCGCTTCCCGTATAAGGTGCGAGACAGCAAGACCCCGAGTGTCTACAGCTACCTCCCAAGTCAGACTGACCGAGGAAGGAAGGTCGCTGCGAGTATAATGTAAGGTCGCTGCAAGCCAAGACAGAGGGCTTGGCTGTGACCTTGCAGCCAGAGCAGACCCGGTGCGCTCAAGTCCGTGAGGCTGCTGTGATAATACTAGTTTCGTGATCGTCTTGCACATTGGAGTCGACACCTGAAAGATTGGGCACGACAATGATGCTGAAGTCCGCCAGCTCAGCTGCCGGCCCAATCAACAACACTGAGCTTGAGCAAGTACGCGCTGTTTTAAGGTGCCACCTAAAACAGTCACCTCGCGACGGGAACATGCGCGGTGGATCATGCCGGGGTCTTCGAAGCAGACGCTTTGCCCTGTTCTACCAACGGTACGGACGTTGCGATCATGGGTACGCCCTTCGCTCTATGTGTCTATACTTTCGAGGAGCACTTCGGTCGCGAAGAGTTTCAGCTGCAGTGCGAGGTTGTACTTGCTCATCCTATCTAGGACCATGACATTCAAGACCTGGGTGACGGCACCTCTTGCGCTGGGATGTCGACCGTTTGGTGTTTGTGGGCGGGCGAAATCCAATTGTCAGTCTCGTGGTCGCAATCGGGCCTGTCAACGTTCAGATGAGCTTGCGTTATAGCTGAATTGTACTTCCGGTTGGCCCTGGTATCTCTGGCTCATTCAAGCTAGTGTCGAGAAAGCCATCAAAGCCATGTCCGGTTGTCCTTAGCGCCAGGTAAGTACAGCCGGCCACGAGCAGGAGTTCGGGATAGGTTCATCACGCAATATCGTTACAACCCGACTCCCATCGAGCCGAAAGCGCTCAATCAAAAGCGCTCAATCACTGGATCGATTGCGTGAAGTAGCCCGGTGGTCTACGAGGCATCCTCGAAACCTACAGATCGGGCCTCAAGAATGGCGAGCGTTGTCAGGAGCTGGCAAACGAAAAGCTGACATTGCCCGTCATGACCATCGGAGCTCCCGACGTCCTGGCTTGGAAGTGAGAGAGAGTGCGTCGCACTTTGGTGAAGACGCCTAGCGCATTGAGATGCTCGAAGAGGGCGGGCACAGTCTTGCGTTGGAGAAGCCTGGTCAGCTCGCGAGGTGCATGAAAGAGCTCATGCTGGACTCATAGTAATGCATACCGCGTGTCCTGATGTTGCCAGGTTTCCAGACTGATACGTACGCGGTCGAATGCCGTAAGCCTGCTGGTTAGCCGCGAAGGGGGAGAAGCAATACTGTCCACTATTCTTGACATGACCCATGACGACCGCCGGTCGCCTGATTCTCCTCCTTCGAGGCTTTCTACGGTCTGCCGAAAGCATGCGGGGTAGAAAAGATACCAACGTGAGGTACATTCGATCTGCACCACGGGCACCACTCTATGACTCCATGTGACCTCGGGCAGCGTAGTGTCCATACGGTAGGGGCTCACACGTCTCATTCATATCCATCTCCTCCACACAGCAAGCAACACAGACCTCGACGAACACTAAGCTCTCCCGCCCGACATGACACAAACAGCGTCTACACAGCTGGGCGCTTCAGCCATTGCACATCCACAAGATGGTGTCGGTGTCCTAGCGCCAGTACCGAAGCTGCACCACTTGGAAGAGACTCCTGTCCAAGCGAGGACGAATGGCGACGACGAAGGAGCAGACGAGCTGACCTTCCAAGACCTGCCGCCCTTCCCGGACGACGTTCCTACTGCCCCTTTACTCCGTTTGAGCCTGAAGAAGCTCCTAGACCGAGATCCGCAGGAAGAGACCAGCCTCTGGCGGGCCTGTTGTGACCTCGGGTTCTTCTACCTCGATCTCCGAAGCGGCGAGCAGTCAAAGCGTGACAGCTTCCACGAAGACGGTGACGGCGAGCTCAACGGTGATGCTCTCCTGAAGGACGCTGACGCCTTGTTCCATCTCGGCGAGCAGCTTTTCTCCTTGCCAGACGCGGAGAAGCAGAAGTATGACTTCAAGGACCAGGGCTCCTACTTCGGCTACAAGGGCCTGGGCTCCGGCGTCCTTGACAGCAAAGGCACCCGGGACCGCAATGAGTTCTACAACACCTCGAAGGATGACCACCTGGGCCTCTCGGAGCGTTTGCCGGCTCCAGATCTCCTGCAAAAGGACGACAGTAGGGCGCTGCTGAAGAGCTATATGCAGCGCTCGCATGCAATCGTCTCGCTCATCCTAGGTCAACTGAACAGCCGGCTTGGCCTACCGTCCGAGACGTTACAGTCACTGCACCGACTGCGCGGCGCTTCCGGAGACCAAGTCCGCTGGGTCCGCTCTCCACCTCAACCCATGGATGACCGCAAGTTGGCCCTCGGTGAGCACTCGGACTTTGGCTCGGTGACTATCCTGTTCAACCGGCTGGGTGGCCTGCAAGTCCTGCCCCCGAACAGCGAGGAATGGTGCTACGTCAAGCCGCTCCGAGGCCATTGCATCGTGAACCTCGGTGATGCCATGGTGAAATTCACAGCCGGCATCCTGCGCTCAAACATCCACAGGGTGGTGAACCCACCGGGAGAACAGGGAGGCTCAACGAGGATGAGTTTGGTGTACTTCGCGCGACCCGAGGATGAAGTGGTGCTGAAGGTGCTCGAGGGGAGCGAGATGATTCGTGACAAGCATGCAGCACAGCAAGGCGGATCTGCAGATGAGGAGCAGATCACCGCTAAAGAATGGATTATGCGGCGTGCGATGGGACGGCGGGCGGGTGGGGATTGGGCGAAGAGTGCTGGTACCGAGGGCGAAAGGCTGAAGCAGTAGATAAGCGTGGGTAGGTGGCAGGGCAGCATGGAAGGCTCTAGTCATTATTGGTAGAGACTAGGAGCGGCGCGGAGATCTCGTCTCGGTAAGTAGTTGCGCCTCCCAAGTCTGACAATGGTATCTCGCTTGTAACATCTCGCTGTAACATCATCTCGCCGAGAAAAGGGTGCTCATGCATGTAAAGAAGATCGCTCGGCGGGTGCGCAAAGCCAAGCCAACGCCATGCAGATGCTTATGAAAACGCAACGTACTACCCAGAAGTGAACCCAGACCGGGACCCTAGTAGCCTTGCTGCTTCCCATCGTCCCTCCGGCCCAGTCCACCACTCATGTACTGGACGTCTCGCTCCCCGTCCCGATGACTTCTTCGGTCCCTGTTCTCCCTGATGAAGTCCGCCGGATGTTCTGAGCTCGCACCAGCGGCGGTCGACGGCGCCTCTAGCATCCGCGGCGCCTTCTCCGCGAACTCGTTTTCGCTGTCATCAGAGTACTCATCCTTGTCCTTCCGATCCATATGCCGGTCCCGCCGGCGTTGCGCCTTCCGCTCGGAGCGTTCGGACCGCTCTTCTTCGTATCGCTGATCTGCAGGGGAAGAATGTGAGGTTAGTGGATACACATGTCTAAAGATGCTCTTCAAGTCACGCGAGCCGTGGTAAGTAAACAAGCGCCGCTTCATCAGCTTCTTGCGCTCCTTCTCCGCCCGAGCCTTAGGCAACGTCGTAGCAGCGACGACTTCATCAGCGGAATGCTATTCCGGCGACGTCGACGCGTAGACGCGGTTGTGCTTGGGCGGATCGGTCGGCGTAGCCGGCTCATCGACGCTCTCACGTAAAGAATGGTTGCGCATACCTCTGACCTCGCGTGTCCGGTCCGCGAGCTTCTGAATCTCCTCTTTCGTCAACACTCGCAGCACGATCACACAATCCATACGTTCCTCAAAGCGCTCCTGGGCGGCTTCCAGTGCCTCCGGGTTGACGAGCTTGCGGTCGATCTTCGTCCAGCGCGCACCCGGTGGAATACCAGTCTTAGTCGCATCCTTGAGCGGCGCCACGCCCTCTCTCACCTCGTTCGGGTGCTCCGGAAACTTCGAAGTCGGCCTCTTCAAAATGCCCTTTGGTCTTCGCTCCTCTTCTTCCGTTGGTGGATCGACAATGCGGACACGGTTCTCGCGCCTGTCGCTGAGACTGTTATCGATGATCTGCGAGGGTTCTGCCAACATCGGCTGATCCAGGATGCTCGGCCTACGCCTCAAGCCATGTTCTCCAGCAGCAGACGATGCGCCAGTGGTCACGGAGTCGTTGTCGAAGCTTCTCCGAAGGGCAGGTGGGGGAGGTTGCTCGTTGAAGGGGCCGGTCATGCCGATGCCAGCATCCAGCTTTGGCTCTCTTAGCTCGTCCCGCTCACGCTGCCGCGCCTCCCTCTCGCGTCTCCGGCGCTCACGGTCAGGGTCTGAGTCGGTGCTCTGCCGATCATCAGGAATATGTCCCAGCTCACGCTGCACCTGTTCCATCCTGCGCCGATAGTCTTCATCTGCATCGACAGCAGGCTTGGGCATTTCAGCAGTAGGCCTGACGTCTTCATGCTCCCGCTCAAACTCCCGCTCCTGAACCTTGTCGGTCTCGCGATCTCGCTGACGGTCACGCTCACGACGTTCTGGCTGAGCAGCCTTCGGAGGCTCAGGTGGCGCCTCGAAGGCAAAGCCGAGGCCTCGGTCAACCTCCCGTGGCCTATCCCGATCGCGTTCACGCTCGAACGGTGCAGGATCATCGCTGTGCGAGTCGGGACCAGGCCTCCGACGATCGCGTTCCTTCTCACGAGGAGGCTCCTCGTAACGTTGACGTTCAGCCTCCCTTTCCAGGTCACGCGCGCGTTGGCTTTCACGTTCACGCTCACGCTCACGCTCTCGTTCCTTCTCCTTCTCCATCTCCTTCTCCCGCTCTCGCTCGCGTTCTTTCTCGCGCTCGCGCTCCCGATCCTTCCGCTCGCGTTCCCTTTCTCGCTCGTCATCGGAAGCCTTATCTTTATCCTTGTTGAACACCTTGTTGAGGCCGAAGGCAGCCGCAGCACCCGCCAGACCACCGGTAGCAGCCTTGGCCAGGCCAGACTGCGCGAAACCTTCGTCTTTGCTGCTGCCGTTCTCCTTTCGATAGTCACGGTCAGCCGTATCACGGCGATGATTATGCCTCTCTCGGTCGCGATCACGCTCCGGCTCATTGCGCTCCATCATGCGCTGCCTCTCGCGTTCACGTTCCGTCTCGCGCTCAGTCTCGCGGTCCCGCTCTCGAGGTCTGTCGTACTCCCTATCGTAGCCGCGATCATCGTCGCGAGGCCCGTCGCGCCTCTTCTCACGTTCGTACCCTCGATCACGCTCCTCGGCCTGCAGGCGAGCTATCTCCCGGTCTTTCTTCTCCTGCTCCAGTCTGGCCATCTCATGATAGTTGATGTCCGGGGCAGTGTCTCTGCGATGTGGCTCGACGTAGCCCGAGTCTCGGTAAGCTTGCTTGCCCTTCTCAAAGCTCTCGTCACTGCCTCTGCCATAGCGATCCTTGGACTCGGCTCTTATGCCGAAGCCGCGGCGCTCCAGAGAAGGGTCGGCTTTGCGCGTGACAGAGTTCCTGCGCTCGGGCCGGCGAGGTTCACGGGGTTCGTTGTCACTGGCATACGGATCGTATCGCTCGACAGGGCGGTCGTGAAGCACGGCCAGCGCGCGATTGTCCTTGGAATTGGCTCTCGGGCGGCCTTCACGGGAGCTCGTTCGCGGTGGGACGTAGTATGGATCTCTCGCATCGGCATACCGGGCTCGGTTCGGAGACTGTGCGACGTTGCGTGGTGGTGGTGGTGCGTCTCTCACACTTCTCGTGCGCCCGATGCCCTCGCTCAGCTTATCCCAACCTCTAGTGCTTGGCGGAGGGCCAATCTCCTTGGCTGAAGCACGAGGATCACCGTACACAGGTTCGATCAGGCTCACTGGGCGCTCTCGGCTGGCACCTCCTCGGTCCATGGAGCCACGGCGTGGTCGGGCATCGCGCCATCTGGGCCTATAGCATAATTAGTCGCGTGTTTCTCACGAGAAAGTAGTGATTGTAGACTGGGGTGACGCGCGGAAACTAAAAGTGCTGCCCGCCGGTGAGAACCAGTAAAAATTAACTTACTCCGTGTCTCTGTACATGCCTGCAGCGTCCGTGTACGAGAAGGCGTCAGCATCGTCTATGCTCTTGTCTCTCGTCCCTGAGATGATGGGTCAGTAAGCGCATCACCAAGAACGAGCGCACGGCAGAGGCCGATAGCGTCTCTCCGCAGCAACAGCACGGGCACGCTTCATGTAGGTATGACTCACTGGTGCCGTTGGCATGGTAGTCCCGCCGACCTCGGTCTCGCTCCTTCTCCGGTGCCAGGCCTGCGCCACGATATGCGCCGCGGTCGACGCTTTCTCTCCGTCGATGATGCCGTTCCACCGGCACATCAAGGTCGGCCACGAGCTTGGCACCGCCGTTGTCCACACTGTAGAGCTTCTTGTGCTCCGTCTTCCTCGGCTCTTTGACTGACGACGCAGGTGTGATATAATACTCCTTAGTGGTCGTGGCTTTCAACGGACTAGCGGGCCGCCCAATGTCATTCTGCACGACTGTCGGCCTGCTGCGGCTTGGCAGCTGATTGGCAGGTGTGCGCTGGGTGTCAATCAGCGACGAACGGCGTGGTCTGCCGCTGTAGGCGTCGTATCGATCAGACGGTCGGTCTCGCGCAGATTGCGGAGCGGGTGGACCGGTGATGAAGGTCTGCGAGGAGATCGGTATGACGCCGGTGCTCGTGCGAGGCGAGGCGTACGAGGGGGCATGGCGCGATTGTGTATAGTATGGGTCCGAAAAGCTGTCGGAGGCCCTCGCCGGGTTCTGGAGTCGACGCCCCCCAGGCGAGAGCGGGCGATGGTACGACATGCCGGCTGTCGCTGCAGATGGGGTGGTCGAGAAGGAATGTGATGTTGGCGGTGGTATGTGCGGTGAGACGGTGGAAGAAGGTATGTGTGGCGGGAGTGCACTGTAGGCGCTCTGGATGGGGAGTGAGCCGTAAGCACTCGCCCGTCTCGTCGTCCTCTGCTGTTGGATCATGGTTGAGTCAGTCAATGGAATGCTGTGTAACCAGTTCTCCCGCCTGCCTGTCAATCACAGTTCGCATGAGGTTGTGCTTCCGCGCATCTCCCCAACGGACGCCGACCAGATATTCATCGACTGTGACTTGCTGGACTGCGCCCGGCGCATGGATTGCATGCTCGCGGAAGCAAGAAAGGCGCAGGATGGTCTGTGGTGGTGGGGCCTACCTAGTGTGCTCTTGCGGCCTGAACCTCCCGGGTCGCTCCCTGCTCTTGTGCTCCACGCGCTGTATCCTTGGCCTTGTCGTGAACTCGCTTCGCAGCCGGGTAGGAATAGGGCAGCAGGGCGTCTGTTGGTGAGGACCCGATCCTCCTTACTTGTCGTGAGACGCTGCTTCCCACCCGACCGGTGACGCTCTGACGAGAGCCTGGTTGAAGGATCCGCCGTCGTCGCTGTCGGCGGGGCTAAAATTGCCAACAACGACGGCCTTCCTTCAATTCCTTGCGCGGCGGGGCTTATCCGCGCCTTCTGAATGTCAAGTTGATGATTGATATTGTTTTACGAAGCTTGAACTTTGGCACCGAACTCTCGTTCATACAACGGCCGCGAAGGGAGGTGGAGGATGAGGAGGACTAGTAATGCAAGCTGCACGACGCACGTTGACCCTGCGATGCTATCTCTGCACCTGCAAGGCAAGGTGTGCGTCTTGTCTGGTGCGCAGCGCACTGCAGGATGACGTCGCGAGTGTTGGTTCCCTTTGTGATTGGTGGCACGGCCGTGGCTGAGGGCCGTCGATCTCATACCTCGTAGTCGTGCCTCCTCGTGTCGTTTCAACATCCGCTACCTCCTGGATTACGCTGATAGGTAACACTACACACGCCAAAGCAGGAACGAAGGTACGACATACGGCCAAATGTGGGAGCGCGCAAGCACACCCGCACGTGTTCTTGCCCAGGACGTCATGCCATGTGACCGTAATGTCCAAGATCAAAACGGAAAGGGGACTCTTACCTCGAACCATCCGGATCGTGACCTGGTCTAGTTGTTCATGAAGACTAGAAACTGATGAGTGTCACGACCTTCCCACTGGACGGCAAGGCATGGCAAATATGCTTTCATCGCTCATCCCGCCAGGCAGGTAGACGCGACAAGCGCCCGAAGCGCTGCTACGAGCAAGCACTGTGCAGCCGCTACGGAAGGTCACCCACTGCACGTCAATGTGCCTTCGCCGGACAACCATAGACTCATCTTTGGCCGAGATGGGAAGGCGCGTTCCTGGACCTCTTCCACATGCCGGTCGCCACCCCGCAAGCCCGATAAAGCACCGGCACGAAGCGTACGGTCTACCCCGGGCCTACCATTATCACCGCCCACTCGACACTCTAAGCTCTACAATGCCCCTGCTGCTTTCGGATGCGCCTCCACGAAGCCCACCTTGGCAGTTCAAGCTTCCCCGCAGATACACATTGCCTTGGCACGTGGCGTCGCGTGGAGAGTTACACCCATTGGGAGCTGATGCGCCCAGCAGTAGCACCCAGAGGTCGGCCTCGTGCAGCATCTGAGGGGTTCCCTGGTAAGGTAGTAGTGATAGCGAGCGACAAGCTTCGAGCCGCCTGCCTCGGCGATGTTCCCTATAGGATGTACAAGAACCCGTAGGTATCCTTGCACAGCCTTCCTTCTTTACTCTCCCTTGCACAGTTGCACTGTCTTCCATTGCTACTCCAGCATCTTGTGAGCCCTCGTAGGCGTATATACCGCCCAGGATGCGGAACAACATGGCGCTGGGCTGGTTCTACTCGCCCTCCCAGGTCCTGCACTACTTCCCATCACGCGTCACCTCCCTCAAACCCCCGCGAGCGCAGCTGAAGAACCCGTACGCCATCCTGCGCCAGCTTGACGCGCATCAATGGAACATGTTCTTCGTGGGCTTTGCCGCCTGGGCTTGGGATGGTAATGCTCACCTGCAACTTCACCTACACACTTGGCTCGCATCTCCACCTACCCGTATCCTAGCGTTCTGTCCACACAACTAACCATACAACCTAGCCTTCGACTTCTTCACCATCTCTTTGACCGCCACTGAGATTGCAAGCGACTTTGGGAAGAAGCCTTCTGATGTGACTTGGGTGAGAGGGACCCTTTCATGAGATTACTTCTCGGGCTCCCACTAAGAAACTCAGGGTATCACCATCACTCTCATGCTACGCTCGGTCGGCGCCTTGATATCGGGAAGTCTTGGTGATCGGTCAGTCACGCTCGCGTTCCGACGGCGACCTTTAGGAAGACGACGGCGATGCTGATATCAAGTGTGCAGCTACGGCAGGAAGTACGTGATGGTCGGCAATTTGTGCGCCTTCATCGTCCTGGAGCTGGCGTCGGGCTTTACGAATAGTCTGTCCCAGCTGCTGGGCGTTCGAGCGCTTTATGGTATTGCTATGGGGGTGAGTACTCGAACTTGATCTCATCTTGGTGCGAGGCTGACGGAGTCAGGGTCTCCTTGGACCAGCGGCAGCGACTGCGTTGGAGGACCTTCCATATGATGCTCGCGGTACGTCAAGTGTGCCTGTGCGAAGCTGGGTCTCGAGTACACTCCGTGCCGCTGCACCACGGCATATCAACTTGTAGCGACACTTCATGGGCTTGACAAGTGATGCGACATCCGCTGACTCAAGCCATCACTTCAGGTATACTGTCCGGCCTCTTCCAGCAAGGCTACGCCGTCGGCTACCTCCTGGCAGCTGTATTCTACCGCGCCCTGGTCCCAACCACCACCCACGGGTGGCGATCCCTCTTCTGGTTCGGCGCCGGCCCCCCCGTCCTCATCATCATCTGGAGATTGTGCCTGCCAGAGACGAACTACTTCCTCGTCACGAAAGCCGAACGCGAAGAGCGTGAACGCCAGAAAGCTAGCGCATCCGGCTCGACGAATGAAAAGGGGAGCAGCCTCCGCGCTTTCGCGAAGCAGGCCAACACAGCCATGCGGCAGAACTGGGTCCTCTTCGCATACATGGTTGTGCTGATGACGGGATACAACAGTGTCTCCCATGGGAGCCAGGATCTGTTCCCGACGTACTTGAAGAACCAGGTCTATAAAGGCCCGACACAGGTGACCGTTACTACCGTCGTTGGCCAGATAGGTGCACTCATCGGCAGCACACTCGTAGGCTATATCAGCACATTCACAGGGAGACGTCCGGCCATGATGGTCTCTTGCATCTTCGGGGGAGCCCTGGTGCCAGCCTACATTCTCACGCGCAGCGACGACATCATCGCCACTACCTTCTTCGAGCAGTTCTTCGTAGGAGGAGCCTGGGGCCCTGTACCGGTTAGTTGCACCTCCCCTGCCCGATGGTTCACTGTTAGCTTATGATACCTAGATCCACTTGGTCGAGCTCAGCCCGCCGGTACTGCGCGCATTCACCGTCGGCATGACCTACCAGCTGGGAAACCTCGCTTCTTCCGCTGCTTCGACCATCGAAGCTACCATCGGCGAGCGTTTCCCTCTGCCGCCATCACGCACTGGCGTTGAGAGGTACGACTATGGCAAAGTCATTGGTATGTCTCAACTTGCCAACCCGAGCTGGTGACGTCTCTGACTCAAGCAGGGATCTTCCTGGGTGCCGTGTGGGCCTACATTCTACTATTTGTCTTCCTTGGCCCGGAGATGACGCAGGAGGAACGGAATGAGGAGGCCATCGTAGCACAAGAGTTTGAGGAGATGAGGGCTCGCGGCGTCAGCCTAACGGAGATCGGTACTGGGCGGGCTAGGGTGGACGAGAAGGTGGAGAAGATGGAAGTGCAGGAGAAGGTTGAGCATGTTGAGGAGGTGTGAAGCTTACAAGATGGGCTTTACACGTGGTCTCCGTTGACTGTACCCCGAGCAGGCTGAAAATGTAGTACCCCTTGTGCGACTTCGAAGGTGATCATCCAGGAGTGTATCTTTGTTTCAGCAATCTGGGTGTGGGCATGGTGAAATGGAATGGTTGTAGCCGCCTGTTCATAATAAGGTATAACGGTATGCTAAGATGGTCTCTAATGAAGTTCTTGTATCGCCACTCCCTCGCAGTCACTGCTATTTGTTGTGAGTAGGCACATCACCTTGATCGTGACGCCGGCAACGATCTTCACGGCTCGCACTCGTAAAGAGGTTGGTTATGCAGGTACCTAGCAATCGAGAATGTTTGGCTGCATCCACCACGGGCCTCTGCCACTGTCATAACCACCCACCACCCGCCCTTCCCATTATCCAACCCTATCATTTCCGTAAGCTTCCTGCTCTTCCTGGCTATCTACTAGGAGAGCTACCAAGCCGTCCCGACCATCCATCGCCCCATCTCCCTAGGCTTCCGTACCATCCACCACCCCATTAGAATTTTTCCGCAGCATCCACCGCGCCACCCTGTGGAACCTTGCCTGCTTCCACCGCGCCACCTCCCCAAACTTCCACGGCATCCACCGCGCCACCTCCTTAAGCTTCCGCGGCATCTACCGCATTACCTCCTTGAACTTCCACGGTAGCCGCCGCGCCACCTCCTTGAACTTCTACGGCATCCACCGAAGACGTCCTACAGCCTTCTCCATCTTCCACCGTCCGGAGTCAGCGGGTCTCTGCCGCATCCACCGAAGGCGTGCCACGCTCTTCTCTACCTTCCACCGGTGGTGAGGCGCAGGTGATCGCCTGGCTGAGCTCATCGGATGCGTTGTCTTCCTCGGCATCCACCGGCTCCGGACTCTCCCTCTTCGTCCTCTTGCTGCTCGAGGCGCTGCACTCTCTTTCGACTTGCGATTCTTTCCCAGGCTTCCACCGCTCGCGGAAGACGTAGGTGCTTGAGCCGGGGCTAGGGGGGTTGATAGGTCGATAGCTCCGCCTTACTGGTCGGCAGTAGTAAAGGAGGATAGAGATCTGGAATTCCTAGAGTTGCATCTGAGGTTCCTGCCACCCTCTTCTATCACGCTCTCATCCCAGCGCGTTCGGCCTACTGGAGGCGAATACCCTGCCCCATGGCCGGACTTATCTACGGAGATGAACCACGATCGGGACTCTGACCACTCCATCAAGCGTAACTCTCAATACCCTATCAAGCTTTCGGGTTTCCCAGACTCAGGTTACTGGAGGCGCACAAGCTGCCTTATGACCGAATTTTCTTGCGGAGATGAACCATAACCACGCTCGAGACGTTTGGGAAGCAGAACTCTCGGGAAGTAACGGACTGCTTCAGAGTACCTACCTCTGATGATGTCCGCTGGGAAGATGATGAGCCTAAGCTTCTCGCCCTTTGGCTTGCTACCGGCTGGAGCCATGTTGTGTGTTGGTAGGCAGGAACAGATGTGCAGAGTGGGGGATGGTGTGGTAGTTGGGTGTGGTATGAGGAGGAAGAAGAAGAGGAAAGAAGTTCATCTGCTTCTCCCAAAAGCTAGACCCTCTACTATGGTAACGAATGCGATCAGGTTCTTGCGACAGCTAGCCACACGTAGACGCGCTTATACTATCCCTGCTTTAGCTGTTGCTCTGTCCGGATAGCTGTTGCAAGATGTAGTCGTTATAGAACCTGATCGTCTACGGTGTTAGCTCTTTTAATATTGACCTGCGAAGTGTTGGAGACGGGAGGCTTGTGTCTCGGCTAGAAATCCTGCCACTATGACCCTTTTAGTGATTAGGTTGAATGGGACGCGACGCCCGGCTCGTTTACAGTTTTGGCCCCTCCGAGATTCCGAATACGCTAGTACGCAGGTACTAGACTAAGGTAGCAAAGACTAAGTAAATCATGGCCCACGCCAGCAAGCGCGTCATTTTCGCCCGTCCCACATTACA
The DNA here is from genome assembly GCA_035135055.1 of Oleoguttula mirabilis. Taxonomy (NCBI): domain Eukaryota; kingdom Fungi; phylum Ascomycota; class Dothideomycetes; order Mycosphaerellales; family Teratosphaeriaceae; genus Oleoguttula; species Oleoguttula mirabilis. The sequence continues at coordinate 120,377 of JAVFHQ010000041.1, read as the reverse complement.
GTATCTTTGCAGTACTATGGCGACACCGACACTACGATGGCGAAGTGTGTGGGGAGAACTCTAGAGTCTAGGAGGCAAGGGAGCATTTGACGGACCCGGCCGGTTGGCAGCAGCAGAATCTGCAGCCGGCTCAGTGTTGAAGAGCATTATGGTAATATACTCTGTTTCCCATTCCTCTCGCTGCTGTCGCTCTTCCATATCATCCACCTCACGTCGCACCACGCCCATAACGAGCACATTCGCCCGTTAAGATCAACACATCCAGCACGACATCGGACTCTGTATAGGCCCGGCTCGCGAATTATCGACTCTTCGGCTTTCGTAGCACACCATGTCTAACTCCGACGGCCACGACCGGCTGGACGATGAGGCCGAGAAGCTTCCCTACGAGTACCAGCAGTATGGCCCACAGTCGCCAATCACAGACGCGGGCCACCTCAGCGATCCGACCGACCAGAGCCACAGCTTGCATCGAGGCCTTACTGCCAGACAAGTGTCCATGATCGCAATAGGCGGCGCTATCGGGACCGGCCTCGTCATTGGAACCGGCTCTGCGCTCGCCAATGCGGGCCCGGCTTCCATACTGATCTCATACTCAATCGTGGGCATGCTTGTCTATGTGGTCATGACAGCTCTAGGCGAGATGGCAACCTGGCTTCCGGTCCCAGGAGGCTTCGCCACGTACGCCACACGCTACGTTGATCCAGCGCTAGGCTTCGCTTTGGGATATACCTACTGGTTTAAGTACATTATCACGACGCCAAACCAGTTGACTGCCGCGGCGTTGGTGATACAATACTGGTGTCCTCCCGAGAAAGTCAACCCTGGTGTTTTCATCGCGATCTTCCTGGTGGCCATCATCACCATCAACTACCTTGGGATCCAATTTTTCGGGGAGTTCGAGTTCGTGCTGAGTAGCGTCAAGGTGCTTGTCATCATCGGCCTGATCATTATGTGTATTGTCCTGGCGGCGGGAGGTGGACCGAACCATACCGCGACAGGATTTCGTTACTGGCACAATCCCGGGGCATTCGCGGAGTATATCGCCGAGGGCGCTCTTGGCCGCTTCCTGGCCGTTTGGTCCAGCATGGTGACAGCCGTCTTCGCCTTCTTGGGAACAGAGTTGGTCGGTGTCACGGTGGGAGAGGCACAGAATCCTCGACGAAATATTCCCCGTGCTATAAAGCTCACCTTCTGGCGGATTGCGATCTTCTACATCTGTTCGGTCTTTCTTCTGGGAATGGTCGTCCCTTACAACAGCGATCTACTCATATTCGCCACCAAGAAGTCCTCCTCAGCCGCCGCATCGCCTTTCGTAGTCGCCATCCAGATCGCGGGCATCAAGGTGTTACCTGGGTTCTTGAACGGCTGCATCCTCATCTTCGTCTTCAGCGGTGCAAACAGCGACCTATACGTCGCTTCTCGCACCATTCACGGCCTGGCGTTGAAGAGACAAGCGCCCTCATTTCTAGCGATCACAGACAAACGAGGTGTACCGTACTACTCGCTCGGGCTGTCGGCACTGATATGCTGCATTGCGTTCATGAACGTCTCGACGTCTAGCAAGGTTGTCTTTGCCTACTTCGTCAACCTGGTCTCGATATTCGGCCTTCTGACCTGGATCTCGATCTTGGTGTCTCACATCTACTTTGTACGAGCGCGAAGAGCACAGGTACGTTGTCCTACCAAAGGCGAATACGCTGCCTCATGGGCAAGTTTTTTAAACGGAGATGAAACACGAGCGAGTTTGACTCTACGAAGCATACTTACATACGCATGAAAACCTCCCTACTCCATATCTCGACTGCTGCGTTTAGCCTTTCACCATCGCACATTCATTAGCGGCCATGACTGACATTTTCGGCACAGGGCATCCCCGACCACGCCATGCCATACAAGTCACCATTTGGCCTCTGGGGCAGCGTCATAGCACTCTTCTTCTGCTGCCTCATCGCCCTAACGAAGAACTTCAGCGTCTTCACTCATAGCAAAACCTACGGGAGCTTCGATTACAAGAACTTCATCACAGGCTATCTTGGCATACCACTGTACCTCATTATGATATGCGGCTACAAGGTCATCATGCGCACGCACGGCGTCAAGCCTCACGAAGCAGATCTCTTTTCCGGCAAGGATGTCATCGATGCCGACGAGCAGGAGTGGCTGGTCCGAGATGCCGAGACTAAGGCGAGTGGCAAGGCGGGAAGCTGGTTGTATAGGTATACGCTTGGGCTGTTATTTTAAAGAGGTTGATGAACAAATACGAATGTTGTCGCATGGAATTCGACACCCGACAGCCTTTGTATGACGAGCACCATTCGACCACGTGCTTCTAGATCCTTGTATGCAATATGTCATATGTCTTCAACCACCCAGATATAGTGTGAGGATCTACCTACGGCGCAAGCCTTCGAATCGGCTGTCCAGCGAAGGCGGAGCCCGCCACTGGGCGCGAATATTCGTGGCACAGGTTCCCGACATCGGAATATGTCCCTCAAGCAGCTGTATAGTCTACCAATGTATCGAGGTTTAGATTGCTAAGTCGAAGCAGCGTAGGTGTCTCTAGGCTATCGCCGCGAGCTCGAGCTTCGGTACAACACTTTGGGTACCTTGAGGAATGGCACTCGAGAACAAGAGCACAGGTCGGCCGACCAGCTTGTTCCTTACCCTTGTGGTTTGCTCGAGCGTTCGATTCTAGTGCCCGCACTGCCCTTGGTATGCACGTCTCCCAGTGCGCACCCAGGAATTAGAAGCCTTGGACTACATGTTTGCAAGAGCACCTTCGGTGATGTTCTTCCGCAAGCGCTTGACTTCAGCTTCGGTCAAGCCACAGGTCTTCGTCATGTACACTTCCGCCCCACCAAACTCTTGATTGATCATCTCAACCGTGGCCAGCATGTTTTCCGCCTTGCTGCTGACCATATTCTTAACACCTTCCACGTCCCCCTCGAGCACAGGGTTCTTCAGCAGCCTCTCAATGAACAGGGGCTTCAGTGGGGCTAGCCCAAGGTCCGTAAGAGCGTACTCCTCCGCTATGTCGTCAACCGGCGCACCCGCCAGCATGAACAGCAGTGCAACAAGCACACCGGTCCTGTCTTTGCCCGCTGTGCAATGCACGAGACACGGGGCTGGCTTGTCCTGGGCAAGATGCCGCAAGATGGTTCCATATGCGGCGGTCCCGGCACGCAGTATATCTCGATATGCCTGTACGAAGCCTTCCGAGCCCGACCGCGTATACTCCTTATAGCGTAGGGCTACCTGCTCCGGGCCGTAGTCCTTCTCTGCAAAGACAGGCACCCACTCTCGCTTGATGCCGTACGGCTCGAAGACGTCGGCCTTGTCCACTGCCACGCCCGCCCACTCGGGTCCGTCGCGCTTGATTTCTGGCGCTGATCGGAGGTCGTAGATTACTCGGATGCCTGGCTGAGGTCAGCAGTGCAATACCGGAAGGTGCGTGTTCGATCGGAGACTGACCTTACCTAGATCCTGCCTCATCTTTTGCAAGCCAATCGACGTCGCCTTGGTGGGATCCGCCGAGCGAAATATAAGGCCAGGCCCGACATAGTGGCCGCCGATGCCCCGAAAATTGAAGATGCCTGGTATTTCTATGAAGGGCGGAGATGGGAGCGAAGTGTCCATCCTACCCGTATCGCCTTGGGTTGTGCTACAGTGATGGCCTGTGGGAGCGTCAGGTACAACGTGCGGTGCAGATGACGGCCAAAAGTCGTTGCCAGGTCTCGGCGAAAGCAAACTGCCGCCCACTTGGCCGACGGCTGCCGGCAACTGGACTAGTAGGGCGATGGAGCCTGAGGGTAGTCCGAGCCAACCTTGGAGTTGAACCACGTGCACTTCGTTACGTTGCCGCAGTCGGCGTTCTACAAGCCATCGTGCAGCCCTCTCGCGCCCGTTTCGTTCCCGTGCATCGCTGTACCGTGAGCCATTGCCACCTGCACAGACATGACGAAGCTCTCGGAGCCGCTCAAGGCGTTCATCAACGCCGCCCATGCCAGACCGAACACCACCGCTGCGCCAAGACAGATCGCATCCGTCTACGAGAGGGTGGCGAAGGATGCGGCCTCGAAGAAGGTGGGAATGCCGGCATGGCTCACCGCATCCGTAAGTTGGTCCGAAGTGGTATAATACGGAAGCTCGTAGCTGATCAACTGCCAGACTGCCGCCACCATGACGATGAACTCACCACAATCAATGCTAGAATTATACGGCCTCGCGACCTCGTCGTCGCAGAACAACGGCCGGAACAACGGCGTATGGGCTGCTGAGCTGATGCGTGAGGTCGGCCTGAAGTGCATTGGTCTCAATGGGGTATGCCTCTCTGACATAGTCATGAGACCTCACCAAGCAAGGCTAACGGCACGTACAGGTACCCAGAACCATCAACACTCTCGGCGAGTTCTACAACGGCCTGCCCCAAGACATTCAGGGCGAGCTGAAGAAACGGCAGCCCCGGCGAGGACTCTCCCAACAAACCATCAATGACACTCTAGAGCGTGGCAACCAGATGTGGGACAGCATCTACCGCCCCTTCAGCGACAAACTGACTGCTAAGCTCGCCCACTCGCACCCGGACCTCCCCGTCTTCATCATCCAGGGCGAGTATGGCGCTTTGTTCTCCAACCCGCCAACCCCAGGCGGCGAGGACCCGAACCGACCGAATGTGGGCCGGGTGCTCATGTCTGTCCTTGCCGTCGCCGTTCTCCGAGCCCAGACGGGCGTGGGTCCGCAGGTTGTCAGCCATATATTTGGGTTACGCAAGGCTTTCGAAGATGGAACTGCGGAGCCCGAGGAGGAGGTGCAGGGTGGCAAATGGCTGGCCAGTAACGAAGGCAGCCTGTGGCTGCTGGAGCAGGTGGACAGCATTGTTGAAGCAATTGGGGAAGGAAATGGGAGCACCTTTGCGCCTGGGATGAAGGCACCGAAGTCGAAGCTGTAGAATCTCATTGCCATGTCCGGTCAACATACGATGTACAAATCGAGGCTCTCAGGGCTGTATACAAGCGTCTGCTATTGTCCAAACACTGCTAAGTGTACAGGCACACGTGCCTTACTCCATCCGCCCAAGATTGTCCGCCACGTGGAACTTGGCTCCTGTCTTCTGCTTGACCTCATCAAGCTCCACTCCAGGGGCCAATTCGGTCAAAGTCAGCTCGCCCTTCTTCCTGTCCACTTCGAAGACACACTGGGGCAAGAGTCAGCAACTGGTCAATGCACAATCTCACAACAGTAGCACGTACCAAATCCGTGATGATCGTGCTCACGACACGCGCGCCAGTCAGGGGCAGCGTGGCGTTCTGCACAATCTTGGGCTTCCCATTTTTGTCGACATGGTCGGTCAAGACCACGATCTTCGTAGCGTCAGGGTTAGAGACCAGATCCATAGCGCCGCCCATGCCCTTGAAGACCTTGCCCGGAATCATGTAGTTGGCCAGGTCACCGTTGGCGCCTACTTGCAGAGCACCGAGCATGCTAACGTCAATGTGGCCCCCACGGATCATGCCGAATGATTCACTGCTGTCAAAGACGCTGGCGCCGGGTACGAGAGTGACTGTCTCCTTGCCGGCATTGATGATGTCGGCGTCCAATTCCTCCTCTGTCGGGTACGGTCCCATGCCCAAGATACCGTTCTCGGACTGGATCCAGACCTTGTTGTCTGGTGGCAGGAAAGAGGGCGCGAGGGTTGGCATACCAACACCGAGGTTGACGTAGAATCCGGGCTTGAGCTCCTTTGCGGCGCGTTTGGCAATGCGGTTCCGGCGGGCAAGAGCGGCGTCCTGGCTGCCTTGGGCCTCCGGGTCCTCATTCGAGCGCAGCATCTTGATTTCGATGATCTTGTCTGCGGTAGCTTGTACGATGCGGTCAATGAAGACGCCAGGCAAGTCGATATCTTCCGGTTTCAGCTCGCCAGTGGGGACAATGTGCTCAGCCTCCACGATGGAGACTTTGGCAGCTTTAGCCATGAGCGGGCCGAATGACTTGGTGGTATATCTGAATTGGCAATTGCCGTCTTCGTCGACCTTGTAAGCTCGTAAGACGGCAACGTCACCCTTGATGGCGGTTTCCATGTTGTAGACTCTGCCGTCGAATATGCGCGTCTCACGTGCTTTGCCAGGCTCGACCACTTCTCCATTCTTGAATCTGGCAGGGATCTGACCGGACTGTATGAAGGTATTGACACCAGTGGGGGTGAAGAAAGCCGGAATGCCCGCGCCGCCACAACGAAGCTTTTCAGCCAGTGTACCTTGCGGTGTGAGCTCGATCGCAATGTCGCCATTCAGGTACTTCTTCTCCAGAGCCTTGTTGTTGCCCAAAAAGCTGCAGATAGCGCGGTCGACCTGACCGGACGCGATGAGTGGCGAAAGCCCACCGCCAATGGCAGTCCCAGCATTGTTGGAGACGGCCGTGAGGGAGTGCAAGTTCTCTACACCGCGGCGGTTCATGGCCGCAATGATGGTCTCGGCGGTCCCGCACAGCCCGAAGCCTGCACTGAGGATAATGGATCCGGACTTGATGTCTGCCACTGCCTCATCCACAGAGTCGAAGACTTTCCGCTGGCCTCGCACCTTCTCCGGTGCGCCTCCTGGGGCTTCCCGAGACAGAGCTGAGCTCGTGCGGAACGTCCGGAAGTGGGCGGCCTGCTGCTTCATCCGCCATGCTGCTCGTGATGGTTGTTGTGTGAGGCGGATCTGGACTCCCGAAGCTCCAGCGAGCTTGGGTACGAACGTGCACGCGAACTCCATGGCGCCAGCAAATAGACCCGGTTATGTCGCCCACTACTGAGGCACTGAATTGCAATTGGACTCCTGCCGAGGGCCTTTGTAGGCGCGGGACAATGGGCAGAGCTTCGTGAAGGACTTACAAAAGCAAGTCGAGCGACGATGTCGGCGAGACTAGGGCAACGAGCTAGGAGGTACCGGGGATTAACGATCTGCCGCAGACTGCCTGCCGGAGCCGGGTGTTCTGTTCGCGGAGTTGGATTTCGGCAGCGCGGCTTGCGCGATTCCCCAGCTCGCCTCGACTCCTTTGCTACCTTACCTTACGTCCAATATCCATCGTCGTAGACACTATACACATCCTGAAGCGCTACTTGCGATCCATGAAGGCAACGTATAGCCAGATCTACTTGTGTGTACCGGATACGAGTTCTATTTTGCCCTTCGCCAATGGAGTTTGGTCAACCAATGGCCTGACAGGTGCCTGATGGCAGCCTTGAGCTAGCGACGGCGTTGTGGCGATGCACATGAGGCAAGAACGATTTAAAGCGCGACAGTCTCGTGTCATTCAGTGTTCAAACCAGACCTCTCCTCTCCTCTTTCCTATTTTCCGCGTGCAACCCCATCTCACTTACAACGAACGAGTTTCACGCAATGGCAGACAGTACTGCGCCTTTGCAAACAGTCACACTTCCGGCGAAGCGCAAAAGAGCTCAAGTCTCCTACCTCGACGAAGACGATGAGCTCGACGGGTTGCTTGGCGTGGACAACGATCGCAATCAAGATGCCGAAGATGAGTCGGGCGACGACGATGTCACGTACGGCTCACGCAAGGTAAGTTTTGCTGCTCTTCACGCCTTTGACCTTGGTCTAACCAGCGAACAGAGGGTGAAGAAGGCCTCATCTCGCAAGAAGGCGAAAACCTCGTGCGGCTCGAAAGCGGCCAAGGACCAGAAGCCGTTTTCGTTCATGTTGCTCCCGGTATGATACCACTACTCAGAACGGTTCCTGAGTGATATGCTGACCCTCCCATTCGTCGCTTGATAGCCCGAGCTCCGCGATCAGATCTACGAGCTAGCTTTGATTGATCCCAACGGTATCAGCCTCGTCTCCAAGACGAAAAGCTACCGTCGCACCGTCACCCGCGCTGCCATCCCAGAGAACGACAGTCGCTGGTACTATGGGCGCCGTCGCCGTCAACCTTACAGCCAATCATCTCAGAGCACGCAGACCGAGACTGCTCACAACCCGCTCACTCCAGCCCTGTTAGCAGTCAGCAAGCAGATTCGCTCAGAAACCCTCGGCTACCTCTACCAGCAACCGATTGCCCTCGAGGATACCCATGCTTTGCACAGCTTCCTGGCGCTGATAGGCAGCAACCGCTCTATGGTCACAGATCTCACCGTCAAAGGCTGGGGCACCGGCAGAGGCACCCACCATGCGATGAACTTCTGCGCCTTCCCGCTTCTCGGTCTCTGCACACACCTGCGGACTCTCTTCCTGGACTGCAGCATCGGCTGGCATCGCAACCCGCAAGGGCTCGCCCGACAAATCTTCCGCGACAGCCATCACTTTTTTGAGGCTTATGGTGCTGCGAATGGGAAGAAAGACGCGGCTGTCGATCTGCTGGAGCTGAGTGACGCGAACTACGACCTAACCAGGCACGGGTGCGCACGAAACGTGACTTTACTCGAGAAGGATGATTTCAAGGAGCAGTTCCAGGCGGAGCTGAGGAAGTTGCTTGGATGCTGATGGCGACGTCGGGATGCAAGATATGGAAGCGGGTTTCACCGGTCGCTGGCGGCGGCTGCAGATGTCTTTCCGGGTGCTTCAGCTGAACATGAACATGATTGTTGCTTGTTGTCGATTGCTTTGCTTTTGCGGTTCGGCTTCATAACGCTGCCGCGTTACTAGAGCTCGAACAAGTTGCTTTGCCATGTGCCTAGGAGCACGCTTCCGCTCAACACACTGACCCTCTGCAGCATTTGTTTCTCGCTGTCCTAATAAATGCCCGTCTGGATCATGTAGCTCAGAACGGCGTTTCGCCTGCCATGTTGCCTTGAGTATTTTTATATGATGGGGTTTGGATCATCGTACGCGATGGCAGCGGCGATGATGTTCATCAGTAGAGCGCAAAAGCAAGGACAAGCTTCTAAAGATAGGACGCGAATATTTCCGAGACCGCTGGAATTGGAGTGATGTCTTCCACATGTTAATGCACGCTTACTCTCAGTAAGATCCACGCTATGCTACCGTTGCTACGCCCAAGACCCATCACTCATGTTCACGTTGTGCGCCTGCTAAAACTCAATATGCGAATGCTGCCTCCCAAAACGCCGCGCTATCACAGACTATGTCGCTTAGTACGGCTTATCGACCGTCCTGCCACTACAATCCGGTATCTTCAGCCCATCCTTGACGTTCCGATTAGAGTCCATGAGACCCCACTGCGACTCCCATTTGTCGGTTTCGGTGTTGTATATGATCTTCCACGGCTCGTCAAAGGCTTCGAACCTGGAACGATACATTAGCTTTCCAGACTTCTTCAGCAGACGTGAGAACGGTAGAAGTCACTCACCAAAAGTACGTCGTCCCGTTCGTCAGACTCTGACACACCCAACCATCCATGAAACTGTTCATGTTCTCGATACTCGCCACCGACCCAGCAGTAGTATTCGCACACCCGCTATCCGTTCCGCAGTCATTGCCACCGCTGCTCGGCCAGCCGACCTCGGAGATGATGTTCTTCGGGTAACTCGAGCTGCTCGATGTACCTGTCAGCACCACATCATGCGTCTGCCAGAAATTCCACGCCCAGCCTGGCGCGACATCCGGCGTCACGCCGGCAAAGAAGGGATGCACGTTCGACATGACGATGTCCGTATCAGCGGCAAGACCCGTCGTCCAGTCATCTCCTAGATCAGAGGTAGCGACTGGTAGGTCAATACTGCGTGCGGTGAGGTTCTTGCGCACATTCTGCAGCTGGTCACCCAACTCCGTCTCCGTGAGATCTTTCCTGAACAGGACTTCGTTGCCGACGATGACGCCTGCGAAGTGGGTAGACGGGTAGGTGTCCAGTATGTCGTACATCTGCTGCAGCTGTCTGGTATTCGTAGTCGCGTTTGTGCCAAGCCAGACGCCCAGCCAGACTTTCAGCGTGGCATTGTAGCCTAACTTGTCGATGGCTGTGAGCACCATCTCCGTCTGGTTGCAGTCTGTACCATAAAGACGTACTGCTGGCGTGAGCTGTGACAGCATGGCCATGTCGAGCGTGACGTTGTTCTGGTCCGGTGGCGCTGTCAGGCAAGCCGGGTATTGCGCATCCAGTGGCGTGTAGTCAATGCCTGGAAAAACTTTGTGAAGAGCATCATTTTTTAGGAGCGCCTGGACCTGGTGAGAGTCGATGTCGTAGAGGTCCTTGCTGTCTCCTGTAGAGGATGTGGAGCCGCCAGAACTGCTGCTGCTGGATGACCTTTTCCTGGCGAGCACTCCGCCGACTACACCGCCAACGATGGCAGCCAGTATGAGAGCGCCGATGATACCACCGATGATCCACCGCATGCGCTTGCTTCCACTGCTTTGCTTTGCCAGCCATTCACTCTTTTCGGGATCACCTCCAGCTCCACCACGCGGTACAGCTCCATACTTGCCGCTCGGGTCTCGTGAGTCGAATGCTCTTAGCACACCTGGGCCGCCTGATACGGCTGCACCCGCCCCAGCCCCTGCTGCAGTCGAAGGAAAAGGCGAATGCTTCGCTCGTGGCTGCTCTTCCAGCCCATCGTCTCCATCATCGATGATGTCGTTCGCATCAACGTACTCATCGTAGCCATCTCCCTGATATGCGTAACCGCGAGGCATTGGTGAGACGCTCCTTGCGACAGCAACACCAGCTGGCACGCTTCTCCGACTCACTCTAGGCGGCGAGGGTAAGTACCTCACCGGACTCGCCCCTCGTGCCACTAGGGGCGCTACAGAACTATGGGAGTCGGTCTGCTGATGCGTCGGTCTGTAAGGAGCAGGGGCAACTGGTGGGTAGTTGGCCGGCGGCATGCCATATGGCTGCTCCTCTGGTTCCGGAGATGGTGACATCATGCGGCCCCCATATAAGTTGTCGATGTCTCGCAGTGCGTGCATCCCACTGTTTCGTGCGCGGCTGTCTGCAATACCGGCCGCCAACCCCGTCATGCCACCGCCTGGTGCTGCGACGCCGTAACTATCTCCGTCCAGGCTTGTCGATGACCGACGCCTGTGTCTTGTGGGCGATGGTGACAGGCCTTGCCTATGTGGCGGCGGCATTGGCGCAACAAACGAAGCTACAGGTCTTCTCTGTAGTGACGAAGGCAACGAAACAGGCGCGGAGGGCGGCTGTTGGCGATGATCATGGAAGTCGCTTGATTGAGTGAACGTGCTCACTGGAGAGACAGCTTCCATGCTGCTTGGCGTTTCCCCCCAGAACCCGATCGGTATGCCATACTGTCGGCTTCCAGACATGGTACGCAAGTTGATTTCCTGGCGAAGCCTTGTGCGATGTTTGTGTGGAGCTTAACAGCCTGGAAGTGCAAGCAAGCGAGCCAGAAGTCCTCCGGTGTCCAGTAACCAGTTGCTTGCCAAAACGCCTGCAACAATGCTGGTGCGCTTTGTGTGTATCAGCTGCCGTTTCAACGTGCACCTGGCTCTGGGATGCTACAGTCGTGAGCTCCAGCAAACAATTCACGAGGAGCTTTGAGGTCAAGCGGAGGCGTAGGTAGATACTACCTCCTACCGCATTGAACAGAAAGACTGGAAGCTGTAGTCCATGCAACCAACCGTGTCTATTCTTGACAAGGCAGCCTCCCGTATGCGCACTGTTCCCGGTACCGCGCTGATGGGCCAACGTTCGAGGTTGTAGCGCCGCCTCCACGGTAACAGGTGGTGGACGGGGCAACCGACAGATCTTCGATCCCAGTCATGCTGTTCATCGCATTACTCACGCTCATGTTCTACGCATCTACCGTTGTTAATGTCACGGCAGCGCTCGCTCTTAGAACTTAGAAGCGCCTCGAGCCCGCCAAACTGTTGCTCAGTAGCGAGCGTAGCGGCATTAGGGCGCAGTCAGCGATACAAGCGCCTGCTTTTCTCGGGCAACGCTCCCTCTATCGGACAAGAACTACGTGTGCAAGATCCCGACGAGTGATACGCTTAAGAGGAGTAAAAGCACCGGAGCTATACAACACAAGCACCATTTTCACGCCCTATCAACAATCTGTGTACTCCTATCCTCAACCCTATCTCACAACCCGCTCCTCAAGCACCCCCTCCCCACCACGACTGTACCCCCCTCTCCACTACATCCACCCACATCACCCTCCATCTACAAACGACTGCCATGCACAATCTTGTAATCAACAGCCAACTCCCTGCCCTCATCATTGATGACCAGCACGCGCACGCTGCCACGGCCATTGTTGAAGCTGTCTGTCAGCCTGCTCAACAAGTTGCTCTGGTCCAGCACCGGCAGACCCTGCTTGACATCACCAGTCTCCGTCATGGCAACGACACGCCCGTCATCGCGGATGTCGAGCACACGGTACTGCTTGAAGACCGGGCCCAGCATGTTCTGGACGACGACGGACGGCGACGGGTTGCTGACAAAGCTGCTCTCCTCGTGGAGCTGCTTGGTGAACAGGTCAACGCCGAGGTAGCGGTGCTGGCCCGTCTGAGCGGAAGTGGTGATGCGGATGACCTGGCACGGACGTCCCTGCAGAATCAGGAGATCGCCAATGCGGATATGGTGGCAGGGGATGGTGATGGTGTTAGGCGGGCCGCCGCGAGATTCGCGGGCGGAGGAGCGCTCGCCGCCTCCGGTGTAACGTGGAGCACCCATGGTGACTTCGCGGTCCTCGACTACTACCTCTTCCTCACGCTCGACGCGGTCGCTGTGGTGGTGGTGCTGCTCGTGCTGCTGCGGGCCGTGCAGGATGCGGTCGGCAGCGCGGTGGAGACCGTGGCGGAAGCTGTGGTAGTGTCCGTCTTCGTCGTAATATCCCATATCAGAGCGGTGCTTACGCTCTCTGGGTCCGTCGACCGTACGCTCCTCGGCGATTCTGACTTTCTCGTCGAAGTGGACTGGCTCACGCTCGGTATAGCCTGCTTCTGCGAAGTGGACTGGCTCACGCTCGGTATAGCCTGCTTCTGGGTAGTCGCGAGGTTCGGTGCTCTTGTCTTGCCAGCCGCGAGTCTCGCGGTTGTACTCTTGGGCGAAGGGTGCGGCGGTGCGTTGGCGGTAGTCTCTCTCGGCTACGTCGATGCGAGTGTCGAAGTCAACTTGGGTAGCTGGGGTGTGGCGGGTGTTGCCGTAGACTGCTTGGCCTTCACGATCGTAGACACGGTCCTGAACGTCGAGCTGAGCGTCGGTGTAGCGGGAGTAAGGCTCACGGTAGCTGGAGATGCAATCTGTCAGATGGGTTGTGTAACGTGACGCGGACGATGAACCAAGATTGAGATGCAGATGCAGACAGGGGATGGAAAAGAGAGCACAAGCGCCGTTGCTAGGACGGACAACGCACCGACCCACTCGGCGACGTGGCGTTTCGCCAAGCGGTCAGGGGCCCAAACATATCCGTGCGCCTCATAACAGCGCAGCTGCCTGAGGCTTCCGGAGAAGGAGGGCGCAAACCCATGGTAGACCTCAACGCGCAGAAAAGAAACGGAGAGTGCTTACCGCTGTCTCTCGACTTCGACGCGTGTATCCCGGCGGTCTGTGTCGCGAGTTTCCCGACGGTCTGTGTCGCGTCGATCTGCGTAGCGGTCGTCCTCGTAGATGTGCGTCTCCTCTCTCCTTACGCGTTCTTGGGGGCGGCGGCGGCGGTCTTCTTCGGTGATGCGAACGTCTTCACGGGTGTAGCGCTCGTCCGTACGGGCGGCTTCGTGTTGAGGTGTTCGGCCTGCCCGTCCAGCGTCGACGGTTACTTGCTCCTCGATGTGGACCTCGGCGGTCTCTTGCTTGTCGGCTTTGTAGGCGGATGGGAAGACGCTGAACGGGACGCTGTGAGGAAGTCAGTATTCATGCGCGTCTAGTAGTCCGCCTTCACCCTGCAGAGCTCGCCGCCTGCGCAACTCGCCAGGCCCAATGCTAGAGCGCAGTGGCAGTGAGCGCAATTGGAAGGCTGTTGTAGAGCGTGAAGGGAATTGATAGTGACGTACGGGACTCTGGCGTCGAAATCCCTATATACAGTAAGTAACAGTCGCAGAGTGAGCGTGTTTTGTTGTTGTTGATGTACGTACAGCGTGCCTGCGTGAGGGCTAAAGCTCGACTTCCCTCCAGTTCACCGAAGGCAAGAAGAGCAGATGGCCGCGAAGCAAAGCAGTTGGCAAAGGCGGCGAGTGAAGCGCTTTTGTACTGCTGCTGCTAGGGGTTCATTGGCGGGTCTGTGAGTGTTTGTGCAAAGGCGGCAGGAGATGGGAAGGGCGGACGGACTGGTCTGATGTGGGGACTGGCGGAAGCTTCGCAATAACACGCTAAACCCGAGCTAAGAGTGGTGTAGCAACGGCCGCTGCACCCGGCCACCCTGTATAATTAGGAAGAGGTCACCTCTTTCGCCAGTATACTGTATAATACTGTATGCATCACTAACGGTGAGATTCCAGATCCGGGCTAAAGAGCTGCCCCTCTCATACCGAGGTCTGGCTGTTGTAGGTATACCGTATACACAGTGAATCTGTCTCGATGGTAGTGAGTGTACTCCGAACTCCCGGATACGCGCAACTCTCCTTTGGGCCCAACAGCTCTCGTGGAAGTCTGCCATTGGCCTCCGAACTTGCGTCTCACATGCATACACTACTAAGCCGGCGATCGAGCCGGCATGCGCGCAAAGTCAAAGGCTCATCATCAAACGCACCAGACCGCGATCCGATGCATGAAGCTGCAGCGAGCACCCACCTGGAGGCATTAGCCATTAAGCTTGACGCGTACATCGCGAGCTCTCCAAGCTGTCAAATGCAGCGGTTATGCAGCTTCGAAAGGTAAAGGGACGCTCCGCTCACGCCATTGCCTTGTTGGTCCCAGTCTTATACCAATGCTATGTCAAGCGTGGTACGCGAACAAGACACCAGCGCGGTGTTCTATCGGCGAGTGCACATACTACGCACTCCGCTCCCCATCTGTCTTAATACTGGATCCCTTCGCGATGTGCTCGCCCTGCAAACTCCCCCCGTCCTCTCGCTTCCGCAAACCAGCTGACGACGTGCTCGCCTCGAGCTCAGTATTTGCCGGTACGTGCCACCTCCTCGTTGATCTCCAGCAAGTCGTCCCAGAAGGTGCTGGACCAGCGCCTCATCTCATAGATGTTGTGCTTCAGCTTCAGCTGCCTCAGATGAGCACGAGGGATATCCTTGACGGCGTCCCGAAGCTGCCCACCATAGACCGGCGTGCATTGTACATCTCACACACGGCTTTCTAAGTTGGCCTCCATCCAAGCCTTGACGTTGGCCGTCGTGTGCTCGAGCAGGCCCGGAACTTCGTACTTGCCGGCCACGGCGAAGAGCTTCATGTCGAACCCGGCTCCTGGCATCAAGGCGACTTGCTGCGGGTCCAGGCCATAGATGTAGCGCAGCATGCCAGCAAACACACCTCCCTCATTTTTCTGGCAGAAGCGCTTGTGTTCGTCGGGCTACCGGGGGCATGTCAGTCCCATAGTCCTGCCCACTGGGAACTTGCATTTTGGGTGCTAAGACCGTCGTTTGGGTTCAATTGGCCGGAGATCTGTATCAGGCATATTGGCGTCTCCCGCTCGAATTTGTACAGGAGGGAGTGCATGTGGCTTCATTTGCAGCGTATCCCGACCTGTTTTCATAGGCTGTCACTCAGTGTTCAGATGGGTGTTTATGCAGGGACCCAAGCAGGTGCCTGCTACCAGATATTTGCCGTCTGCAAAGGAGGACGGACAGCCATCGAGCTATTGTGTTGTCCTTCCGTGCCATAAAGATCGTATGATACGTCAAACGGGATTTTACATCTACACGCTCGAACGCAATGACCGGTATGATACATGATCGATCTTCTTTGACATACTCAAAGCATGCCTCGTCGCCACGCTCTGTTCGCCAAGCCTTCAATCTCCGTAACCTCAATCGGCCCCTTGATGCTCTCATCTGCTAGACCCTCCACCACCGCCTCGGCCACCAAGTCGGCCTTTAGCGGTTTCGCCCCGCCAGCACCCATCAGCCACGTGAGGTTGCCACCCGTCAGGCTATTCGCCAAGAAGCCTCCGTAGGTCACAGCCGCCATCGGCACGGTGAAGCCGCGACTGCTATCGTACAGAAAGCCGGGCCGTATGAACAGGCTCCGCATGCGTGGGAAGGCCGTCGAGATGGTGTTCTCGGCTTCCCGCTTTGTCGTGATATACCTGCCCGGTAAAACTGGAGCGCCAGCCGCAGCGGATATGTACGCAAACGACGGCACCTTTGCAGCATCCGACTCGCGGGCCAGCGTGATGGCCGAGTCCCGGTTCATGAGCTCGTACGTAATCTGCCCGTCCTGCTCTCCTGACTCGACTTGCTGGCCTGGCTGCCGCTCCAGCGGGTTGACGTTGCCTCCTCGTTTCGTGGACGAGAACGCCCGTCTCAGACCAGCGATGGGCGACTCCTTGCCCGTGAGGACGCCTTTGTAATCAGCTTCCAGCAGGATGCCCATGCTGTGTACGACCGCATGCGCGCCTTCGAGGGCGTCCTTGTACGTCTCCGGGTGGAGGATGTTGGCTGAGCGCCATGTCACGGAGCTTGACCAGGCTGGAGCGGTCTGATGGGCGGAGACCGAGGGCCAGTTGGGTTCTCCCGAACGGCTGTAATGCTCGTGAGTGATGGTCCCAATGCCCGTGTGAAAGCTTTGAGTACCTACCTGATTGATATCACGTCCCAATCGCGTGCCACCGCGGCCTTGCATATCCTGCTGCCGAGGAAGCCATTGCCGCCACAGACCACCAGCTTCTTCTTCGCGGCTGAAGTTGCTGACATTGTGATGCAGCACGGCACGCCTTCGAAGATCTGCAATTGATGGCAATGCAAGGTGAGCTCGAGACCAAGTCAAGAGCCCGATCGTGCCTGACGTAGCGAGCTGGGGGACGGGCCGCGACGGCTAGATCTTAATACCCAATAAGGGGCTAGCTCAGCGCCCGAAAGCGGCGCGAGGAGCACTCCGCGTTAACCACTCCTTAAGGTAGTTGCTAGTAAATTGCTTCCACAAGGCTGCTGAATACTGCTACAAGTTACTCAACTGCTCGCCGAGCCGCTCAAATGCTTCCGCGATACTTCCGGGCTGTTTGACTGTTCCCGAAGTACTTCCGCGAGCTGCTCAACTGCTCTCCCGGGCTGCTCAAGTACGCCCGGAATACTTTCGCGAGCTGCGCAACCGCTCATAACGACTAAATTTGCCTCGAACTGCTCCATGTGATTAGAATGCTGCTCCATATATGCCTGTCTGACTCAGATACAGCGACGTCATATCTCCTAGTGCATGCAAATCACCGCTGCACGTGCTTAGCACACGCTTTGCTCAAAGACTCAGTTAGCAGAACAGTGTTATGCACAAGACTAGGAGGCCTTACCTCTTCGGCTGCGGATGTAGAGAAGGGGAGACTGGTAGGCGATACAGTGGCATCAACACGGTATGTACTAGATATTCCACCTCTATCGCATCTAACCGGCTTTCAGAAAGGTACAGACGAAGAGTCGTGGGGGAAAATGCAAACATCTGTATCTCGCCCATCTTGCATCCAATGGAGTTGCCGTTGAACCTGAGCAATACCGACAGACCCCTCATCCGTACTAACCGATCAGCGAGCGATACAGACTAGACAGGAATGAATCGTATAGAATATAGAATGTACGAATAACTCAACTAACGTTGCTAGGCCAACTTCCGGGCTGATTCCCGCACTGTGCAAGATCTCCCTTCTAGAGGAGCTCTCCGTCCTATGTAGGCTCTCCGTTCTATGCAGGCTCTTCGTTCTATGCATTCTAGTAACATTCAATCGGCGCTGTTTTTGTTACAAGAATTAGCGCCATCATTTTGTAGAGATCGCATTCTATCTACACTTTATTTTTACTTATAGGGAATTACCTAGCCGTTATTAGAAAGGACATAACGATAATACACGGTCTTAGTATATATAGGCTTAAAGATAATAGTAGCGCAACTAATAAGAATACGCTCGGACTAACGCCTACGAGGAACTATTACGCTATAGATAACTAGCAAGTACCTAGGACTCGATCCAGCCAAGGTACGCTAGTAGTAGGTCCAAAGTACGCTAAATTCTTCGGTACCTCTATCGATATTACTTAACGACCTTGGATTAAGTTTTAGCGTATCCTTAGCTATACCTTTTATAGTTGTTTTATATACTCCTCTTAATTATTTATAACTATATCTATTTAACTATAGTAATATATATAGATAGGGCGAATATAGCGCTATAAGCAAACCCTAATAGTACCGGCTTCTATAATACAAACTAGAAGGCGAATAACGAGCTTCTAAATACGAATATATAGCTATATATAGGTATAGGACTCGTTATCTATATAGGATAGGCTAATATATAACTAGCTATAGCCCTACCGACTAATAATAGTATAGGCTAGAAGGGTCCTTCTATAGGTCCTTATACTATAGTATAGAATTGTGTTTCTAGAGTATAGTATATCCTACTATGTCCCACTAGGGTCTAGCTAAATGCTTAGGGCTTACAACCTAGTAGCTTTTTTCCTTCACTAACGTAGCAAAGCATTTATTTGCTATTATTTTGCGATCTTATTCGGAACTCAATTCGGAAGACCACATTCGGATTCGTAGTCTTCTTTGCTCCGTGGTCTGCGCAGTTCTAGTGGACTATCGGTACTTCGGACGGCGTTCTTTCCCAAGATAACTGCACTAACATACGGAAGGCGCTCTCGGGCTGACGACAATGCTGGTGTTCGTCTTCCTTGGAGATACTTCTTACCCTCGCGACACGTCTCGTACGGAGGACCTGCGGCACCTGCCCTGTAAAACCTACACATCAAACCATTTCGCAGCCTTTATCCCAGGCCACAAAGTCGTGCATTTCAGCGGAACACGCCATCGCCCTTTCGACTCTATTCTGCTCGGAGCTCAGCCAGGGGAGGGTTACGGATTGGAGCTATTGGATGTGCGACTGACCTACAAACAGTCAGCATCCTAGCCGGCCTCTGCTTGACCGTCTGCTTCGGCTGGGTCGTGACGGTCTGTATTTTGTATAGTGTCTTTCTGCAGACACCGACAGAAAACGGCGGCTACGGCCTCATACCTCCGGGGATGCGAATATCGTGGGTGAGGGCATGGTCGCTCCAAACTTGCAAGCCACAAGCATTTGTCAAGAGTATACATGGTGCACGCACAACGCCATATCTAGAGGGTGTCCTCCCGAAGACGAGTCAAGTGCCCGAGGTAAGTTGGAAGACGACGACATGTTCGGTCTTGAGCGATACGCCACCCTCGCCACCAATTCCAGATACGCCAGTAGCCGGGATGCGTCAGGTGCAGAGCCAGACAGGGTACACCCACAGTGGTGGGGTCCGCTATGCACGACTCCAAACTCTTCTTAGGAGCATTCCGCGATGGCGGAGGGCCAGGAGACAGGTATAGCTGAAGGAAAGATCTACCTGTAAGATGAGGAGCTCCGACCAAAACGTTCAGCAAGGTCGTAACACCTTTCTTCTAACATGAAGGACCGGTCGAGGAAATGTAATAGGTCGGTAGATGACGTAGCTAACTATTGTATAGAGTCTACAATACTCCGGAGGTATACAGCTACGATCTGACTATAGGAAAAATCCTAGTACAAGTGGTGGTCGTACGACGATAGGTTACTCCTTCGCTAGGTCCTACGTACCATGCGCCGCAGCCACGGGCGGGGTCTGGCGCGCTAGATCTTAATCCGTTCGCCCTGTCAGCGGAGATTCACGGCCGTTGCGGCGGCGGCCACCACCCCTCCCACTACCAAATGCCGTTGGCAATAGTGTGAATATCCTGACAATACCGAGGAAGAGATCCGATGGGTTCATAGCGTCGAACATGGCCTGAAAGAAGCTGAGACGATGCTGCTTCGGTCGGGCGTTGGAGTCGTATTCTGCTGCGGAATAGGCAAACCAGAACGACAAACTGAAAAGGACCATCTCCACGGCCATAATGACGTTGGGCAAGCCGTATGTGAGATCCCCTGGAGCACAGCGTCAGCAAGAGGTATACGATTATGATATTCGCGAGGAAGAGTACTTACCGTAAGAGAACTCTCTAGAACTTTTGACTAGGTTGTGCGTGATGAGGATGTTGAAGACCCACTGAAGATGAAGTTAGCGAATAGCACTATGTCCCGTCAGGCGTCGATATTGTATGCGCTTACAGATTGAATGAAATGCAAGAAGACAATGCCTTTGAAGCACAGCAACTTCCACATGCCGCGTCTCGCTTTCATCAGCCGCTTCATCCTGCCGTGGAACTTGAAGATTGCAGTGACGGCGAGGACAATACCAAGGGTGCTAATGATCATGTACCACAGGTGGCCAAACCTTGGGTTCCATGACGAGACGCAGTACGTCCCTTCCGCTTGTGTGGCTTCCAGGACAACGACCGCGATGATTTCGGTGATCGGGTACTGGAACACCATTACCCAACTCGTCTTCATCCAGTTTACCTGCGCGTCCCTCTTGCCTGGCACCTCCACCGCGCTCTGCATGGCGTCGAACATGTCTTCGCCGAATGTCCCGGAAGGAATGGTAAACTGTATGAAGAGCAAGTACAACGCACAGAGACAGAAAGCCTCGTACACTGCGCCAATGGGGTCCATATATGCGGCAATTCTGTAATCGTAGATCTCGGCGAAAGACACGATAGCGAGGACGAAAGGCGCGAAACAGATCCGGATGATCTGGCGCTGTTCCTTAGGGGCGCGGTAGCGTTTCAGGTGCAGGATGATTAGGAAGACAGCCGACAGGAGAGTCAATGCTGTACACGCAGCGACGATATACATCATTGTCTGGTGTGCAGAGCCTGTGATGTTGATGCTTTCGGAGCTGGACTGCGAGTAGCAGGAAGCGGAGATTGACGACAACAGGCCATGTTTGGAGGTGGTGCTGCTGGCGCTGCTGGCGGTGGCCGTGAAGCTAGCGCCGGTTGTAGTGGTAGATGTGCTGTTGTTGTTGTCGTCGCCATGATGGTGGAAAATACCCATAGTGACCAGCTGAGCACACGCTCAGGAAATAGAGATAAGAGAGTACGTCCAAGTCAAGGGAAGTGAGCTGTTCGTGGAGAGACGTGGTCCCTCATTGGTATATAGGTCTACTGACTGCACTGTATTCCATCTCTCGGCTGTGTGCTGAGACGGTGAAGCACGGCACGGCCGGCCTCGCAAGATTGCATGCTTTTGGGAATGGCATGCGGCCCCGAGCAAAGGCGGTGTCGAGGCATTCCGCTCGCTGTATATACTCAGGATATGTAAGCTTGCGCTGGTCCTCTTATTGGGCACTTTCCGCTGGGAGTGTCGAGGAGGTACCGAGAAAAGCCATCCATCGGCTGACAGAGAGCGCTAGCCCAAGAAGGATCGGGGTCTTCACTCGAACGCTCCTCCCAACCCCGACACTCGGCTCCTAAAATACCTTGGTCAAGCCAGAATCGGCATGTCATGCGAATTTGGCCCTCGTACGAATTCAGTTCCCTCGTTGCCGTTACCTTTGTGCAACACCCTGCCGCTGGTGGTATGCTTTCAAAGCCCCGGAACAACTGGCGGTGATGATACATCAAGATGTCTCCTTGAGGGATTCTTTGCGAACACGTCTCATGCATCCACGGACATGATCGGTGGGACCTTGCACAACTAAACATCGCAGGCAACGATTGCTTGACCTTATAATGGGTGGCGTCTTACTTTTGTTGGAACGTCAAAAGCACCCATCCTCCTTCACTTCCCGTGTCCTCCACAGACGCGACATCGCACTCTACCACGTCAGACGTACACCCTGATTTACGACGATGCATCTATACTATCTCCTTTTCGCGTGCCTCTCGAACTTGATCCAATGTACTCCGCTACCATCCGCCAGCAGTGCCTTACTCCGCAGCCTTGACCTTACAGATGACGAACTTGGCGCGACGGTCTTCTCTCTACTCTACGGGGCTCCATTGATAGGGTTTTATCAACTGGCTAAGGGTGTCATAACGGGCGAAGGCACGAATGTTCTGGGAAGCCACAACACAACGGCAACCTCTAGCACTTTCAATGTCGTCAGGCCGAATGTGGATACAGTTTACGCAACCGGCACGTTTGACCTCTCGGCGACGGATTTGGTCCTCACTCTGCCTCCAATGGAGGAAGACCGGTTTTATTTGTTTGCGTTTTATGACCCGTTAGTAATTTCTGTTCACACCATGTTCACTACTGCAGCAGGAACGTCAGTGACGGGTCGAAGCACTAGATAACTAAGACCAGGACAGTTACGGAGACAACTTCGCCTCACTTGGCAGTGGGCCCGCAAGCGCAGCCGGGCAGTACCTCCTCCAATTCACGGATTCGTGCTGCGACGGCTACGAAGGCTGTATCACAGCTCCCACCCCAATTGGAACGCTCCTTGTCCGCGTCGAGGTCAAAAACAACGGCACCGACCTCACCCACGTTGACTCCTACCTCTCGAAAAGTACGCTTGTGCCCATCAACCCACGCACGCCCTCCGACGCAGCCTTGACCATGGACGACTTCGCCAACCTGTCCAACACAACCGCGGTCTGAACGCTGCAACTTACCGCCCGCCTCGAATCTCGCGCTGCCCCCGAAACAGCGCTCTTCCAGGCTGCCGTCCCTGCAATCCTCGCTCTCGCTGGTATCTGCAACGGCTCCTATAGCCAGCCTGCATCCATCAATCTAACCCTCGCATCCGCTCTTGCCAACGCCTCAGCGTCCGCATTCACAAATGCGCCCTCCAGTTACCCCACCCTCGGGAACGGCTGGTCCTGCTTGAACAACTCCTACTCCGGCACTTTCGATTCCGGCACCGCTATTGTCCCACGCGCCCTGATCGCAGCATCGCTCTACCTTCAGAACACGGCTGACCAAGCGCTTTATCCTACTCTGGGGTCGACGCAGCTGAGTCTGACGGACAAGGAAGCGTACCTGTTCACCTTCTCGGGGAAGCCGCCCCTTGCGGATGACGGCTTCTGGAGCCTGACTATGTACAACGATGCTGGGTGGCTAGTGGCGAACAAGGAGAATACGTACGCCGTCGGGGACCGGAGCAATATCACCTTCCCCAATGGGGATCTGGTTTATGGCAACGGTACCAAAGACGGGAGTTTTCAGGTTTTGGTGCAGGACGCGGAAATGACACCGCCAAACAATTGGACAACGAAGTGCGTCTCAATCGACATGTGAACAAGGACAGACATGCTGATCGTTGCTGTACCTATAGCTGGCTTCCTGCGCCTCCCGGCGGTGGCTCTTTCACTGTGACCTGTAAGAGTTCCCCATGTCTCCAGCTCTGCATCAAGGGGTGAAGGCTAACATGTTTGCAGTCCGGCTGTATGCGCCAACGACTGCGCTGTCTGACGGTTCATACGTCTATCCGGTTGTCACGAAAGTAATCGCCATTACGGCGTAGAGCGCGGGTCATGATGTGACACAAGACACCGTGCTGCACGGGCAGCTACGGTCCTACAAGTGGATGGCGCTTTTTCCGGCGTTGCGTTGCTCTTCTTTGCATTAATTGCTCTAGCCGGGCCACCGGCACAAGCTTAGGGCCTGGTGTTGCATGCCATGGCCCAAGACTACTCAGAATTGCTGCGTTCAAACAACGAGAGAAGGTTGTGCACATTTGGTCGAGGTAGGGGTTCGTCGAAAAGCCGTACTTCATAGATCCGAAATCTCGATCCATGACTACTTGGCCAGAGCTTCCGTAGCTGCACAACTAGATGGGATATGCTTGCGCTGTTGCAGGCTTTAGCGCCCATGCCGAATGTTGTCTAGGACACCGAAAAACGGTGCACTTCTGAACCACGGAGATATTCGGGGTCCGTTGTCGATCTCTTCCAGACTGCTGGGAATGGATTGGTGGAGATGTGCCACAACGTTGTCAGCCAATTACGTGTCAAACAGCCAGTTTGGGCGGTGCTGGAAGTTTGTCTAGCTCGTCAGGCGCATCCTAAGTCATCCTTGCTATGGCAAAGAACATTTGTAAGCAAGCTGCAGTATCCGTTGTCGATCGTTTCCCCGCATCGCATCGACTGCTATAACCTACCTAGTTGATCTGCTACAACGATGTTGCGTCTGACGGCTAGCTTTCCGGTCATCTACCGACTCTACAGATGGTGAATACTGGAAGACCAAGCAGCGGCTGCGACCCATGCCGCCTGAGGCGAGTTCGAGTAAGGCCCTTGGAGGTTCTGTACGATGTTTGATATTGACTTGGTACAGTGCGACGGGGTTAGACCGACATGTGTGAGATGTTAGAGGATCGGTCTTGCTTGCAAGGGCTACCGTCAGGACTCCGACATTCTCTTCAAGGACCAGACGCGCAAAACGATCGAGAGAGCTACGAAAGCATCACGGAAAACGACCAGTCCCAAGAAGAGCCTCTTAGCCCCGCCAATGGACCAATCGCTCTGCTTGTTCTTCGCCGATCACGTTGCAGATCCACAAGGCGAAGCGGACCCCGGGTACCTCAGCTATCTACCTTCAATGTACCTTGAAGCAAAGCAGGGGTCGTGCTTGTCTCAAACCGTACGTGCTGTTGCGCTTACGCACTTGTACAACAGTGGCAACCACATCGCAGTCAAACGCTCAGCACAACAATACTACAGTGATGCGCTTGCGCCTATTAAGGAGACCTTGCAGGATCCTCTCGAGCGTTTGAAGGATAGCACTGTCGTGTCGGTCTACCTAATTCAACTTTACGAGGCAAGAGCCGCCAAATGGAGTATATATCGACGTTTCTAACTTGGTCTAGGTTATCACAGGCGAGCTTACAGGCGTGGTTGAGAAGTCAATAGCTTGGACAGCGCATATGGAAGGCTTGATCCTGTTACTTCGTATGAGGGGTACAGAGCAGCTTCAGACACGTCGTGGACGTAGTGTCTTTTGTCTGGCCTATGGAGTGACAGTAAGTGGCGTGTTCCATGCATCAAAGTGCGCTTTGAAACTCAGTCTAACTTCTCAATCCCAACAGATGATGTATGCGCTGATGACTGGCAAGAGACCTCCGCTCCATGACTGGCAACCACTCCTCGACGCGTTCAGCAAGGCGGATTCTAATTCCCCGAGCCCTACAATCCGCGCTTCACCCTTTCACATCCAAGTAGCGGATATTTGCTCACAGATGAAGTCGCTGTCTATGGAGTCGACAGATATCTACGAAGAGGCATTCCACATGAAGGAAGCAGCTTTATACCTTCAGAAGTCTGCGCTCGATTGGCCCGGCGACGGTCCGAGGTGGCAGCCACGTTTCGTCAGTAGGTCGATCATGCCGCCAGATACAGTGCAAACCTGCAGCACTGATGTGGAGTACTTCCACGACCTTCACACCTATCGTCACTGGAACTTCTTCCGCGGAGTAATGATTGTGCTTCACGAGGCCCTATTGCAATTCGACCAGATATATGGAGATTACACTACAACGATCGCCGGCAACCAAAGCTTTGCAGACCGTTGCCATTTCTTGTTGTCAGATTCTCAGCGGACGTGCGGTGCGAAGGTCATTGCCAATATGGCTGGCCAGATTCTGGACTCTATGCCATTCTTATTTGGAGAGGTCGATAGCACCGGCCGGGTACAAAACCCGGCAGATGGCGGTTGGAGCCAAAGGTCCAGAAAGGCACATTTGGGTGGCAAAACGACTTGGATCCTGCGGTTGATCAAAATCTCGGAGTATACGAGTAGCCCACAAAAGGACATGGCCACTGAAGCCCTTTGTAGGATTGGACGGAGAATGGGGGTAAGGCAAGCGCTTACGGCAGCCGCTTTTTGAAGCGAGCATCGGCCGAATGTCTTGTTGTCGTGGTCGGGTGCGCAAGCGGCGGAAGCAGTGCACACCTAAGAAGGGCCGGATATCTTATTGTGGTCGTCGGGCACGCAAGCATCGTTTCCGCATGACGCCGTAGTGCTGCAACATCCACCACCTGATAGGGGAGGCGAAGAGGAACCGGCTTCTACAACGACAACCAAGCCAAGCACATCAGGGCAGCGCGCTGGTCACCCCTTGTTCACGCAGGCAGACGAGTTTCGCGCCGTTACGGGGTACGGCCACAGCGTGTGCACAAGCGGTGAACAGGAGCGGCGCCCTCTATAATCAGACCAGCGAACGCCGTTCAGCGCACTGGAGGCTCTCGAGGCTCTGAACTTTGAGGAAAGGGTGGTCATGATCTCGTCGGCGCAAGATTTAGGGCATCGGAGAGGACTGGAGGCGAGTGGCCTTGGAATGGCGATGGTTGCCGGCATCTGAACTTGATAGCATGAGTGACGATGCCATTAAGAAAATGATGCGTGCTCGATCGGGGAGCAAAGTCTTGGGCGACAGGCAGCGGATATAGCCTGTACGAGTAGGACTTCAAGAGCTCATTTCCAAGGTGGAGGTAAGTGGAACACCGCAATGTTATCACTCGGCCTCAGTCGCGAGTCAGCGCCGACGGTGCGAATATCGATCTATGTGCAACCCTTGCTGAATATGCATGGCTAGAGTTGCTGTCTTTTGTTGCACATCACGACTAGTAAGCGGGCCTGCTTTAGTCTGGTGCACACTCCAATCTGCAGAGTCCGTGATGACTGTGTCCACGCACCAACAGCCGCTCAGCGGTGCTCGTGGAGATCACATTAGCCACAGGCGATGGCACTACTTTATACACCTTGCGAATCCTAAAGAAAGGAGGTAGTGGGAACGAGCTTTCCTAGACTAATACCCGGGTATTCGCTCTAAGACCGGGCTGCATTATAACCAACTCTTAAACGGAGCGTGTGGGCTACAACAAGCAGATGTACGACGATATCTTTAGAGGCTTCCAGTGAGCTTCTGCTCGTCCCTCATACAGATACGTAAGCGGTCTTACTGACTTGGTAAGTCTTCATCGACACTTACACGCAAGCATGTGTTCCATACCACTCAAACATCTACGGCAGCCGCGGTTGCCTCGAAACATCGAACTTGATGCTCTGAGCCTGATCGAAGACCACAGACCGAACGCCGAAAACGACAAAGGCCGACTCTGTCTTGACAAGGCTACCGTCAACACTTTCCTCCAACTTCTTCTGCGCTTGCCGGAACGCCGGGATCTGTCCCTTGTCCCGAAGGTAGACCTGATAGGCAACCGAGTAGCTCGGCGCGGCCTCGGCTTGAAAGTACTTCAGCTGGTTGTGAGGGTCTGGTAGGGCCACATTGGCCACGACCTTGACGCTGACGTCTCCAAAGCATTGGGCTATCAGCGGATGGACGTGTTCTGGGAAAGTCTTCGAGACGTCCGCGGTGGTATCTCGTGCCTGCAGATAGTACATGGCGACAATGGCTTGCTCGACGCCTTGCTCGACAGACGCGGACCCGGAGATTAGCTGTTCCTGAGTAAACATGGCAATAGTAGCAGCGAAGTCATTGAAGTTTGCGCCGTCCGGTCCGATGACATTGCGCACATAGGTGCTCCCAAAAACGCGGCCAACATGCGCTTCATTGTCGAAATACAGCTCGGTCGCGTCGTTATGGCCGGTCCACGCAGGCTGCGCAAGTGAGGTGTTGTTGTACGCAGCGTCGAAGAAATGGGTTTGGTAGTAGGTAAGAGGTGTCTCCTCCGGCGCCGATGGATCAGAGAGGGCACCGTGTTTCTGATAATGATGGTCGAAGAACTCTTGAGTGGTCTGACCCGCCCGTCGTCGAAGCACGACAAGCTGCTTGATTGCGGCAGGCATAACGAGAATGCTTGTATACTAAGCGCAGTTAAGATATGGAACGATATATTGTTCTCACCCTGCAACCCTCCATAAGGTACGAAGACAAGTATATCTAAGTTGGGCCGGAACCCCCACTTGGTCCGAACTTCCGACCGGACGGATGGCTGCCAACTTTGACACTGTGTAGCTTATACCAGATGCATCGGATCGAATGTGGCTGGTTTAACTAAGCGATTTAAGCCCGTGATAAATTCCAGTATGTACTGATGGCAGGTGGTAGATAGCTTGCGACAGGACTTACCTACCATCGGCGCCAATTACAAGATCTGCAGTGAAGACCGACCTGTCCGTCACCTCCAACGATGGCGTCCCGGGATTGTACGTCTTGATATTCGCGCCCAATGTGTCTTTGCCACCAAGCTGATGAGAACCTAAGCAAGTCTGGTTTTGTTGCCCGCGAACAGCGCTCAACCGCTCCTTATAGGAGTATCTCGAACCGTACTAGCGTAGGGGGGCTGCAAAGAGACGTTATGCACACCGACGTTACTTATATTTGCTTACAGATCAAAGTGTTGCTCTCTTGGACTTACGCACCGTATTAGTGACTGTCGAAGGTTAGTGCTGCAAGTCATCATTGTCCGATCTTGCAGCAGCAGCAGCAGCAGCCGAATCTGGTCGGAACTCTTGTATCTTCAACATACTGCAACGTTGAAATACTGCCTGTACGCACTTTCGAAGAGAAGGTCGAAACTGTAAGAAGCAGATGGCTGTCTCTACCTACCTCGTCATGCAGTAAGCGTCGGCATTGTGTTCAAACTTCATCAAAGTCCACTCTTGACATCATATATGCCTGTTAACCCCGCACTAAGTCCGCGAAGGCCTTTCAGGTTCTCTTCGTCCGTCGTGGATAAATCAGCATTGGTCATACAGCAAAGATATAAGATCGCCGCAGCTGTTCTCGACCCGCCGACACACTCACGAGGAACTCTGAATCGAGCAGACTTCAGCAGCGAAACAGAGACAGCAGCAAAAGGACACAATGACGGACCAGGTTCGTGTGCCAGAAGACTGCGGACACGAGTGTAGCATGAGCTAAACAGCAACCGCTTTCCTAGGTCAAGTACACTCAGAAGCTGAAGGATGCCAAGGTGCTAGTGATCGGCGGTTCTTCTGGTCAGTCGCCACATCCCCGGACTTCATGCATGCTCACTCACACATCCAGGCATTGGCTACGGCGTCGCAGAAGCTCTAGTCGAGCACGGCGCAATCATCACCATCTCATCGTCCAACCCAGACCGTGTGCAGAAGACCGTCGACAGCCTCAAGAAGTCGTATCCATCGGCCACTGAGCGTATCGCCGGCCATGCGTGCAACCTCGGCGACCAAGCCACGGTCGAAAGCAACATCAAGGAGCTCTTCGAGAAAGTCGGCAAGCTCGACCATGTTGTCTACACCGCGGGCGACTCTCTCGCCATGATGCCGCTCGAGTCTGTGAGCATGGAGAAGATGGTTCAGGCCGGCATGGTCCGCTTCTTCGCCCCGCTGCTGGTCGCGAAATATGCGCCCAAATACCTCTCGAGCGGCCCGAAGTCGTCCATCACTCTCACCACCGGCTCTGTGTCTGAGAGGCCGATGCCAGATTGGTCCGTCATCGGCTCCTTCGCCACCGGTCTCCAAGGCATGTGCAGAGGCCTTGCACTGGATCTCAAGCCCATAAGAGTGAACCTGATCAGTCCTGGTGCCATCGACACGGAGCTCTGGGGCATGATGTCGGACGAGCAGAAGGCGAACATGTTCAAGGGGCTCTCGGAGAAGCATCCGACTGGCAAAGTGGGCTCGGTCCAGGATGTTGTGTATTCTTACTTGGGCGCAATCCAGGATTACAACATGACTGGCAGCACAATCAGCACGAACAGCGGAACGTTGTTGGTGTGATGGGAATTGTATATGAACAGCCGATGTATATTCTATAGTACTCTACATGAACTGCCAGCGGCTATTGACTTGCTTACGCATGACCTGAGAAGTATTAGCAATCGTACAACACGCAGTCTGCATCGGTTTCGACTTACCAGTGGTGCCACGACAAATGTCGCCACTGCCAGTGCAGCAACCGTAGCAAGCATCTGAAACTTGTTGAAGTCCTTGCCTAGGACGTCAAAGCTGAAACTCGGACTTAGCCGCGTGCCGAAGATGTCCAGACCGTACGCAAACAGCAAGCTCGTACTCTCGAGCAATGCCGGGCTCGTGATGACGTCTTTCACGCCCACCACTTCGCGCTGATGGTTGAGGTACCACTTCGGGTCAAAGTCAATGACTGGCGAGTATCTTACCAAGCCTTCTGCCTGCTCGTCTTTCGAGGGGTCACGGTTAATCGGACGTCGTGGGTCGAGCACACCGTATGGTATACCTACAACAGCGCTGGAGTCTGCAAGGACAGCCAGCAGTTGCCGCGACGTGATGCCCTGCCGTGTGCGCGTGACCGCCATCTTTGAGACAGCCTCGGGTATTTGGTAGATCTTGGTGAGCGTGAAAGGCTCCGTGCCCGTTTGCATGCTGGAGTAGTTCGCTGTCGAGCTCAGCAGGCCCCTGTCGTTGGCGACCAGAGACTCAAACAGCTCGCCGACTACGAGCTGGTGCCCCTTCGGAGAGTCACCTAGTGCTTCGGCGGTGAAGGAGTACGTGAACCAGTTCTCTGACAGCATGGAAGCGATGGGCGAGCTCACGTCAACGCCAGAATGCACGTTAGAGTACAGGATGGCGCCAGACACCGTGTTGAGCACGTAAAACGTCGCGGCTCTGGCGGCATCGTTGGCGGTCACCAACAGGGCCAGATTTGGGTCCAGATACTTGTACAACACTCTGCGATCGCCAAGTACCTTACCAATAGAGGCGACGGGGTCATTGACTGGCCTCGGAACAAGACTGACTATGCGCTCGCCGCTCGTTGGCATGAAGTGCCAGGTTGTGCTCGAGTCCACTGTCGCTTCTAGTCCGCCATCGTGCATCGTATACTTCACCTCTTGTGCAGTTTGGTCTGCAGCCAGGTCGATTGGCAAGATTGAAGCGAGCTGTTCGCCGGAAGATGCGTTGTATTGCACGCCAGCACTCGCTTTCGAGCTGATCTCGATCACTCCGCCCCTCGGGGAAGAGACTGACGGCTGCCAGATCTGCCCCGGCTGGAGGTCAGCGACTTGCTGGTTCCACAAAACCTTGTCGGGGTTACCGGCATCCACCGCGACGAGCCTCCCGTCCTTGGTGGCGCAAGCGATGATCTGGTGGAAGCCGAAGCTGTCGGTGGCGATGCCACCGTCCGCGCTCGTGCCAAGGAAGCCCTGAACGATCTTTTGTGGCAGAGACAAGATGAATGAAGGCAGTCTCTGTAGATCGTGCAGGTGCCGGGACACCCTGTGGATGTACGCTTGTATTGGGTTGCTGTGTGCTTCGGCTTCGAGTTGCTGCACCAACGTTTCCATCTCGGCTGGGCTTGCGAACGTCGCTGAGACTGTGCTTGCCAGCATCTCCGGGCGGTCCCATACCGGGCTGCCGTCCCTGAGAAGCACCCAGTCGCCGGTAGAGAGCAGGACAGCAGATCGCACAGCAGAAACAGTGTCGCCCCTGACTGACACGTCGGAGACTGCGTGGATGGGCTCGATCTCTTCGCCCTCTCCAGCGGCCACATTGAATCCATCCACACTCCACCTGCCAAGTATACCATGCGATGCGGAAGAGACGGTCATGACCTCGTTGCGCGTAACACGTGTAAAGTAGACGTTAGCGTCTGAAGTGCTTGTCGAGAAGGCGCCTCTACCCGAAAGCTTCGGGAGGCTATACGCCTTCCCGACCTTACCATTCTTCAGATCGACGTGGAAGACTTCTGCCCAGTGCGAGGTCGCGGTCTGGTAGTGCACAAGGAAGTGCGAGAGCGAGTTGAGGTGGTATGGTGCGTGTAGCTCGACCCGCTCAACGGCTTGGCCATCGTGCTTCTCGATCTCGAAGCTCGAGATCCCTTTGGTGCCCATGATGTTGACTTTGAGCACGGAATGTGCCGAGTCCGTCCAGGCAATGATAGGGGACGCCGAGTTCGCGCCTACGGTCACAATGGTCTCTGCGGTAGCCAGTTCGTTCTCCGAGCTGAGCATGTGCTCGTCCGTCTTGTGGCCGGTCACGGGATCCAGCGATGTGACCTTCAGCTTCAGATAGCCCAGAATGGTCTTGTGCAGCGATATGGCGAAGACTTCCGTCGTGGACGCGGAGACCTGGTATGGCGCATCGGTGCCACCTAGCTGATGCTGCCATTTGACAGCACCAGTAGCTCCATCAAGACGCTGTACCAGTGGGTGATCTCCGCCCGATAATGCGACCGCATCTTTGGCGCCGGACGCGTCCTTCCCATCGACCAGCTCCAAGATCTCCACGTCTTCCACCGGGCCGTTGACGTCGAGACTCCACGCTTGCCGCCCATCTCCTGCGCTCCATGCAGCCACCTGGCTACCAATGCCGCTTATCACAACATCCTGCCCTTCTCCAGCGCGCAGGAAGCTGGCATTGTGAGCTGAGGCGCCGGGCAACAGGACCTGTCTCCAGACTACCGCGCCATCTCTTGGGTTGATAGCGCCTAACACACCCTCTTCCGAAAGCGTAAATATCAGCGAGGCCCTGGAGCTCGGGTTTGGCTGGTGGAAGAAGCTGGTGGATTGCTTCGGGTGGCCTAGAAGCGCGTAGTGGTAGTCCACGTTCCACGCTTCGTCAGTGAAAACCGCGAGTGCTGACCCGGCGAGGAGCAAAGGCACTGCGATCAGGGGTAGGAACATGGTTGCGAGAGTGAACCTAGACGATGTCGAGACATGTGAACGTCCCCCCACATGCAAGACCAAGACCAAGACCTCAGAAGTTCGAACTCCGCGAAAGTGCCAAGCCCAACCACTCAATGGACTCTTCACCTCAACTACGCCACATCCTGGAAGCGATGGCCGACAACGACCCTACGAAGCTGCCGACGCCTTCGGCATGTGTGGCCGGTATGGTCAGCTTTGACAACATAGATAGATTCAAGCCGGCTGATACGTAGACGAAGACTTCTGCCTCGTCCCCATCGGTACACCAACCGCGTCCGTCTCCAAGGAAGTCGCTGAAGTCCAGCGACTGCTGAAGAAGTCGGGAATCAAGTACAGCATGCACTCGGCAGGCACCACGATAGGTACGCCGTTTACGAGCTCAAGTCCTTCCTCTTATGCATTCCGAGCTATCATCATTCTCTCCTCATCCCCACTCGCTCCATTACAAGGCCCGGTGAAAACAGAGCTCGATACTGACTCTCACCCGTGACAGAGGGCTCGTGGGATCAATGCATGACCATCATCGGCCAATGCCACAGCATGTTGCACGCCAACGGCGTCGTGAGGATACAGACGACCATGCGAGTAGGTACGCGGACCGACAAGAAGCAGAGCTTTGACGACAAAGTTGCTGCGGTGGAGAAGCTGCTTGCGGAAGACAAGTAGCCCGAGCAACAGTGAAGACGATGTGAGTAGTACATTAACTAGTCTACACTAGGGCGTCTCCAAATGACCCCCTTCAACGGCGACAGCTCCGCTCAGGTGGTTGTTCCGTCTCATAGGCGCCGTACCGGTCATTACCCGTAGCGCCTTGCCATCATGCCTTCCCCATACCCTTAGGGCACTCGCTCCAGAACGCCTCGCTCCCAACCAGCGTCAAACAGAACCAAACAACTCTCAAAGCAGCAGACCCAACATCGCAACCAGATCTCACGAGACATAAGCCGGCGGCGCCTCCCCACCATCGAAGCCCTCGTTTCCTTCCGCGGGCCTCCAAGCCTGCTGCTTACCCTTCTCGTCGGAGACCCTCTTCGCAATCTCCGTCGCCATCTTCATCATCCAAGCCTGCTCCAATATCCCTCCATTACTGCCCTCGCCCGCAAACGCACTGGTTGCGAGGTTTTGCAGGCTGACTTCGGAGGATGATGAGCGGTTGAGTTGCGCGGGTCGGGGTCGCTCTTGGAGCGTTTGCATGCGCGGCAGAGGCTGCCGTTGGGGCCGACGAGGTCGCTTCTCTTCTACCTCTGTTGGCTTTTCAGGTAAGATCATGGACGCGCGAGGTGTATCGTCGTTGTCATCTGCTGCTTGCATGTGCGATGAGTGGCGAGTCTGTGGTGTAACCGGGCGTCCTCTTATGGTGCTGTCATTCCTCTGTGGCCGCGCACTGTCATCCACTGACTGTTGCTGGAAGCCAACCTTTTTCTTTGGGCTCCGAGGCGGTGTGTTGATCTCGCCCTCCCGCAGTATTTGGGTATTGGACAGGCTACTGGGCCCCGTCGCAGCCTCCACACTCGGTCCAGCCGAGCCGCTCGCGCTCGCGGTGTAGCCGCTACTTGAGACAGAGGCTGTCTCGCTTACATCCTTCCCATCACCCTTGTCTTTCCGCAGATTGACGACTCTGTTCTTTCGTTTCCTTCCAGGACGTGTACGCGGGGCGCCGCTGCTGAGACTGTAGACGGTTGGAGCTGAGGCGAAGCTCGCTAAGCTGGGCCTTGTGGCAGTGGACGGTACATCTGACGTCTGTGATGCTGCTGATGACCAGCCGCTCTGACTGCCGAGCGTCGACTGTATCCTCGAGAGAGTCGGAGGTCTACTGAGCATAGGCGTGCTTGCATCGTTGGCGACCTCACGATCAGCTGCACTGGCCCAGGCGCGGTAGACGGTATCTCGCATGCCCGGTGTGAACAGGCTGAGC
Organism: Oleoguttula mirabilis; assembly: GCA_035135055.1. Classification (NCBI taxonomy): domain Eukaryota; kingdom Fungi; phylum Ascomycota; class Dothideomycetes; order Mycosphaerellales; family Teratosphaeriaceae; genus Oleoguttula; species Oleoguttula mirabilis. Next base: position 85,990 of record JAVFHQ010000041.1, on the reverse strand, counting down.
GTCCGCTGACTCTCGGTCAACGTAGCAAGTCGCAGCAAGTTCTTCTGCGAGAAGGATGCATACGTCTCCGTCGGCGCATCGAGTGTGAATGGCGCGCTACCGTCAAGCGGCATGCCTGCACTATCCACAGGTTGTTGAGCAGGGCCGGCAAAAGGATCCACGGGCACCTCCCCGTCTGCGACAGCCTTACTCCGCTCTTGATTCTCCGCCGTTTGATATTCTGGGCTGAACATCCGCAAAGACAGCCGGTGGATAATGGCGGGCAGATCCTCCATGAACAGCACCCTCAGTTGACTCTCGATCGTCTTCTGCAGATAGTCGCGCACAAAAGGGATAGAGTCAAATGTGCTCGACACCTTTAGGGACTCCAGCGGGTCGTTGCGGAAGACCAGCGTAATGCCCTTCTGCTTCGAAAACACCAGGATGACGAAGCCCGATAAGCGGATATCCGAGAGCGTAATTTGCAGCGGTATAGTCAACCCGCTGCTCGCAGCCAACGGCTGGGGACTCGCGAAGCTGGGCTTGGTCGACAGATACGTATTGAGCGGGTTGGCCTGCACCCTGGTCTTCAGCGTCAAGTACGCATCGCCAGTATAGCTCATCTTGAATATGCCCCGGAACCTATCCTCGGCCAGGTCGCCTATCTCCAGTATCTCTAACTCCGGTGGCGTGGAACCCAAGTTCAGCTCGTTGACGATGATATCGTCGACGATGATGGGTGGTTTGGGCGATTTGTTCAGGGAGGACGTGAGCATGTCGCGGACACGATCGGTGTCGGCGATGAGCGGCGACCAGTTGAAGTTGAATGCCATGCTCGCGAATCTCCGGTGGGCGGCCTGTTGAGAGGCCTGAGGGGATGGGTGTTCAAGGCCTTGCGCCAGTTGCAGGACCGGAAGTCGCGTGGCTCATGGAACTGGTCAGGTTGCCGGCTGACATGCGCTTCGTTTCCTCTTTTCAGTTGCGCTCTTCTCGGTAGGTCATCCGCGGGCGCAGTAGTCAGATATCCCAGATGTCTCGTCGTAGGTCGCTTTGCAGTGCCCCGATGTTATGATTGCTGCTGTCCCAAAGTTCCTGGCCGGGCCCTGATAAGGTTGGCAACCGGGCCGTCTACCTGCATTTCCCGGGCCGTCGGAAGCGACTGCCGAAAGAATCATGCCGACCTCCCCACTTAGCACTCCGTCTCGTCTCTTCACGTTTGCGCTCCCTCCTTCGATGCATGGTTATATCGGCGCACTGCTTAGGCCGTCTGTACGATAGAAAATCACGGTCATTTGGTCTCTGCTCTCGGCATCGTGATCAGGCGTACGCGCAACCACCACAAGCTGTTGAACCTCGGGATCACACAGATGTTGACACGCAGCGGATCCTGAGATTACACCTCCCCTTCGCAGGCGTGGTATTCACGCGCAGGCGTTCGTCTGTAGTATGTCGGTTGTAGTTTACTTCACAGAGGCGAGCCGCCTGCCACGGCTCACCTCCATCGAACCCCGCGATCCGTCAACAAGATGCACTATCGAGTATCTCGACGAGGGTGGTGCGAACTTTGTATTCAGGCTGCTGCCAGAGCGAGATTATTCCCTACCGGATGTTATAACACGGAAGCTGCTCCGCTTGCGCAAGGATCTCTTACACGTGCAATGCACGCGCGAGCAGTTGCGGACCTTTGAGGAGACCTTCAAACCTCTCTTCCCGGCTGAGAACTTGATCGCGCATGAGCTGGTGTCGCTGGACGATGGTATAGCGACGCAATTCACCAGGGCCTGGAGGAGCCTCGATCGGCCCGCCCATCGAGCGCGGGACTTCTTGCCACGGGACGAGAAGTATGGGCTATTGGTGACCGATATGACACCGCGAGCAGGAGACGTGCTGCTGCAGATCAAGCCCAAGTGGTTAGCACAGTCGCCCGGTGCACCGCCCAATGCCAGGAGATGCCGGACCTGTGCTCTGCGCGCTCAGAGAGCCCTGGTGCAGCTGCGTACGGCAACGGATGCGCAACAGAGCTGTCCGCTCGCTCTCGTCAGTAACATAGTCGGGGATAGATCTCGAGCTGCTCAAGCTGTCTCGTCAGATGCCCAGCTCGTGAAGTATCTTGTCAATGATGCACAGCCATTGCTGCATTCTTTACGGGATTATCAGCAGCAGCTGGATGATGGAGGCGTTTTGAATGCACGGGCGGGTGATATGGCAGTCGTGGATGGATTGTGCAAAGCCATGACTCTGCGGGATTGCACGCTCTTTCTGAAGCGCTCGAGTGATGGTATAGAGGCTAGGCTGGGCGATCTAGATCTGAAGCTGCCGGAGCGACTGGAGAAATGGAAGCAAGCCGAGCAGAGTCTGATTGATGGTGGATGGTACACGAATACCGAGATTCAGGAGACCCGTGTAGAGGAGAGGATATGCTTGCTATCTCAATGATCATAGTAACAACTTTCCACTGGGAAGGCCTTCGCTATACATTATGCAGCACGTGGCCAGCTCCGCATCTTACTTCATCACTTCCTCGATATCCGGTGCACGACTTGAAGACGGGGCGTAGTAAGGTAGGGACACCAGAATTCTGGAGTAGGGACGACCACCTCCCCCCCGGTTCTCCGCCCTTCTAGAGTCTAGGTATCCCTCCCTTGTGCCTCTCGGGGTTTCTTTCTGCCTACTACCTAGGCCCCAGGTTTGCTACGTGCATCATAAATACCAGAACCCTCGCTAGGTGACAAGGATGTTCAAAGTCCATCGCAATTTGATCCGTTTGAAGGCAGGAAATGCCCAATTATGTCGTCCCTGCTTCAGGTTTCTGACGTCCCTACTTTATACAAATTCCAATCTGATAATATACTGTACTTGATCTTCACTTGGCAATCCCACGGTGATTGCAGGTACCCAATTAGGCAGTTGCCGACCGCCAGTCCGTCGGGATGATCTACCCGGCCGTTTCACGCCAAACGATGTTGCTAGATGCAGGGTCCCCGCCAAGTCGAGCAAATCGCGTTTGCGGCATTGGACCCGGATTCGAGCGTTTGGTACGACCACTGCCAACCAGACCACTCGTTTCCTCCGTGCTGTTGACGAGTCCTTCGGGCGGCCTTTGTTTTGTCGTGATGCGATAGATTGATACATTACGCCTGACTTGTCGCATTTCCGGTTTCGCTTGAGCGTTGACGAGACCCGCGTGGTTGAGACGAGCACCTTGGCGGTGAGGAGACATTGGCCCTTGACAGCGCGCCATATCAGACACCCGGGATACGACTCCTGCACAACACTGTCGCTTACACGCAGCGATCCGACCTCCGCGATCTGTCCTCCATGAACGGACTTTCTCTCGATAGCGGCCTCGCGGCCCCTCAAATGCGCCAACCGCACACTCCACCGCCGAAGCGGGATCTCCATGTCGAGGATGTGTCGGTGTGCTTTGGCAATGGTGGTCTGAAGCCGAGTCCGGGCAAGAGGAGGAAGCTGGTGGAGAAGCAGGACAGCCTGGGCACGATGCTGAGGAGAGGGATCGTGGAGCACCAGCTGGGCTTGAGCGTCAACCTGATGCTGCTTATTGGGCTGTCGTACGTGCTGTTTCCGGCGCTGCGGGACAGGATGAGCGCCTTCTTCTGGCTCAGCTACCGGTCGAGCAGAAAAGCGGGCCTGTACGATGTGGGCGAAAGGGATGTCTACCTGGTGGGCAGCTTCATCGTCTTCTTTACCGCACTACGCGCCTTCTCGCTGGACTACGTGCTCATGCCTGTGGCTGGCTGGGCAGGCATCGACAAGAAGAAAGTGAGGAGTCGCTTCGCAGAGCAGTCGTACATGATGACCTACTACATCATCTACTGGACCTGGGGTCTGCTGCTCTTCATCCACGAGACGCCGAGCGGTGTCCACGACGTCAGGAGCCTGCTCGTCTCGCTGTGGAGCGGCTGGCCCTACCTAGACCTCAGCGCGAGCATGAAGGTCTACTACATCTCACAGCTCGCCTTCTGGATCCAACAGATCGTCGTCATCCACATCGAGGAGCGGCGCAAGGATCACATGCAGATGTTCACGCATCACATCATCACTGTCATGCTGCTTGCGGGGAGTTATCCGGGCCGCCACACTCGCGTAGGCAACGCAGTGCTGGTTTGCATGGATGTCGTCGACTTCATCTTCCCGCTTGCCAAGATCCTGCGGTACTTGTCCATGCAGACGGCGTGCGATGCCGCGTTTGCCGCCTTCGTGGTGTTTTGGCTCGCTTCACGCCATGTGGCATACAACGCCATACTCTGGAGTCTGTACGCGCTGACCCCGAACGTGACGCTGCACTACGGCCGTTACAGCACCAAGGACAGTGCGATGCTCTCCGATGATGCTGGCACGAACATGATTGACAATCTGTTCCAACCGATCCTGCACCCGGACGCACAGTACGTGAGCTGGAATCCGCCCGTGCGCTGGATGTTCATCAGCCTGCTTCTGGCGCTGCAGTGCATCACCATCGGCTGGTTTATCATGATCTGCCGCGTCGTCATGAGAGTCCTGCGCGGCGAAGGAGCGGACGACACACGCTCAGACGGCGAGGACGAGGCGGAGGACGAAGAGGTCGATGTTGTTCCTGCGCAAGCGTCTGAGCCTCTCCGCGCGATGCCTGAGCCGGAGAAGTCACTGCCGCGTTTCATCGAGGTGGAAGCAACGGGCGAGGACTTCACGCACTACCCTAAGCGGAAGGGGTCTGGCTCGAAGCGGAAGTCGAAGGGAAAGGGTATGAGTTCTGGCCTCAACCTGGGCGAGCACAAGGACTTTCTTAACAGGATTGGGTGCCTGAGCGATGAGCAGTTGGCGAGGGAGCGAGAGAAGAGAGGGGATAGCATGAGCCCACGACCAGGCAGTGCCACTGATAAGAAGTGACAGTGCGGTGTCGGGTGCTCTTGGGCGGTGCCGAGCTTAGTCGCCATCGACGCGAACGCGATGTATTGCGCTTGTTTTGGGCTATAGATGGTATGAACATAGAGCTATATACCCAACAAAAGCTTTGCATCTGGGCTATGGTGGGTAGGCAACCGAACCGGCAACCTTCAGATTCTGACCCGTATGCTCGTCATACAGAATAGCGAAGCAGTCGTTCGATTGCAGCATCACTCTTGGAACGCCGCCTCGCATCGAGCTGCCAAGCACATCTTCGGCCTGCCCATGAGCTGAGTTTGAACTGGAGCCTCTCCCAAAAACTATGGGTCTGCATCTAGACTAAATTGAAACGGTGCCTTTTGGAATCCGTAACAAAGGCAGACGTGTACTGGACATACCCGACACGCTTGTACACCGCTTGTCCTCGACGATCTCGCTCATGCCGCAATGCGAGGCCAATGCCAGCGATCCCAGTCTCTGCCCAGATCGCGAGGTCCGTGACCTGCAGGAGGATGCAGTAATGCCACGAATCGTCCTTGGCTGCTGCAGCAACGTTGTAGACCACCTCGCCCACTACGTACTTATCGAAGCCAGGCGGCAAGCGCCGCCGGCCCTGACAGTCGCCCTGTCGTTGTTGACTTTCACAGAAAAGGTCAGGGTAGGCCGAAGTGGTGATCAGGGGCATGGAGCTCGCTGTGACTACAATGCTGCCGCCCTTGACGTCTCCCATGGTATTGAAGGTGCTCAGCTCGACATCTGCTCCGTGCACCTGCGGATCATGCTCTGTCGGCGGTAATTCACGCTTCCGCCTCGACCGTGCCAGCGCTGCATGAAAGGCGACAGGCACGTCCAGCCCTGCCCAAGACCACGTCGGCGCAATGTACGTCTCGTACCGCCGGCCTGGGTGGGTTGTGTACATGGTGGTGTCGCGAGACCATAGCATGCCCGCCCAAATGTCCTCCTTCCAGATGCCTGCCAGATACGTTCCGCCAGAGGCCTTCGATGCCGCGATGCCGGAGAAAGCGACGAGTTTGTCTGCTGCGTAGCTGAGCTCTTTTCGGGAGTAACGCTCAACGAGCCTATACCAGAGGGTATACCAGAGGCATGCTTCGTGCTTCCCGAGCTGTGCGAGACCCTGTCGTCTTTCGATAGGGGCCTTGTCCGACATGCACTGCCACTCTATCTGACTGGTTGTGAAGTTCACGATTCGTGGTGATAGGACATCTTCTTGGTAGCACCAGGCTCGGTCGGTCGGAGGCGCCGGTAGCGAGGTGGCGGCCTTCTGTCCATTTGGCAAGATGTATACGACTTGCTCCACGTCACTGTTGCTGGAGCTTCGCAAAGGCAAGGCTGCCGCACTATTTCTTAGTGGGTTTTGACGATCGGTCATGCCGCCATAGATCGAGCCGGATGCCGCTACCAAAGTCAGCAGGGCACTGCCGTATATAGAGGCCATTCGAGACGCCTCCCGCTGCCAGTCCTCCGGCGAGTCTTGGATGATGCAGAGATTGTCGATCCAGATGAAGCGCAGCCCAAGCCTCCTTGTCCACAAAATCGCATCATGAAGTGTTTGAGGCAAGATCTCAAGCGGGAGCTCGTCCTCGAATGTGGCCTTGGTGAAGCTGGTCAACTGCCACGGTGCGGGCTTCGGAGTCTCTCCGTTGCAGTAGCTGAGCGCAATGTATCCCGGGGTGACGTGTCGCAGACAGTGCGTGCCTGCCACCACTCGGGCTGGCTCTGCAGGAACATCGGAGCCTACGTCTACCAGCCTTGTTGGCGCTTTAGTCAGACCGTTCTTGCCGAACACTATATCAATCGAGTCGGCTTCCTGAGTGGTAGCCGCAGAATGGGGTAGTACGACCATATCACAACTGTATTGATGGTATTCCAAGCATCTGTCTAGAAGCTGGCGGACGTACTTGACACCTCCGGGATCATACGGATACAAGCTTAGGAGCCCTGCGCGCTTCGGTCAGTATGGTTCGAGATAGTCCGGTCACTTACCGGACCTTTGTAGTTCTTCGCAGCCGGTGGGATGTCCGCGGACCGGAAGACAAACTTGACAATGGCGATGGGAGTCTTTCCGGGAGGTCGTTCTCCTTCCCTCGCCACATCGCTTAGGCCTAGCTCTACGCTGCATTCTGTATGCCGTGCTCGGCTCAGATCCGCGCTCACAACCACCGAGCAAGCCTCGTCATCGCCGGCCACGGACTCTAGGTAGATTGGTGCTGTCTGCAGCCGGCTTTTGAATGGTTCACGGACAGCCTCGAAGAGTAACGTGCACACATGGCATCCCTTCAGCGCTGACTGCCGGAGCGCTGGAAAGGAGCCGCGTAAGAAGTGCGAAAGTACTTTGTCAGTGCTGTTCCCATCGTCTGGTGGCCGGAAGAGTGAAAGAGGTATGGCTCGGCATGCCGCACAGATGGGCCATGGGGTATCGGACGTCATTGACGGTAATGTTGAGAGCTGCAGAGGGAGAATATCCCCCTAGTATCTTGTCGACCTTTGCGTAATGCCTACGGAGTAGTGTTACCCACTCTTGCGCAAGCATGCAAGCCATCGTCGCCTGATGTACGCCACCCGTATCCCAGTGTCACGCAGCTCGCCAGGCTTCGACGATTCGCGCGCCAGGGAAATCGTGATCTACTGTGATCATCAGGCTGCTTCACGCATCCGTTATTGGATGCAGTCGGCCTATAGTAATGTGTTGACCACAGCCCTTATTCTCACCTCCAAGATGAGATTGTCGCCGTCCGAACGTTTGTGTCCCAACACTATTGCATATCGGACCATTCAATTACAGAATCTCCTTTCACTTTTACCCTCCCCTCGTCACAACTGACACTTCATGTCGTCCGCTCTGGCTGGAACCACTCCTCGACTGCATGTCTGCCACGCCTCGGCCGGGGCAAAGTACTCCTATACGTGACGCTGAGCGATCGGTCTTGATCGCAGCAAAAGCCCATCCACTTGCAGTCCTGCTTTATTCAGTCAAGAGTCCCTGAACCGGTGAGCCGGCCATAAACGCGATACCTCTCTACCTTAGCGGTGACGCTGTACAAGGCAAGTCGGACGGTAGGGTTCGACAGGACGGCTGGCCTATCGCCGCGCACAGCGGAGCTCCTCATCCTAAGGGTTGTACATAACAGGAAGGATCCCCTTCAGGCAATGGCTGCTGGAGGCAAAGTAAGCATTGTCGCTGCAGATTTGCGGTCTTTCCACGACAGACCGAATGGGCATTCCGCAAAAACCTAAAGCAAGCACGGCAGCGCTGCACCACAGCCCCACCCCCATTTACGCCCCCAGACCCTACTCACTCGTCTCCGTGAATGACCGCGACAAGCGCGGCCCCAAATGCTTCATCCCCGAACCACTTACAGCCCAGCTCTTTCACGACATCGGCGTGGTCGTGCGCTGCGCCATCTGTCAGGTCCACCCACGCACCCGCCATCTTCATCATGGCTGCTCTGTTGCTCGCAGCCGGTTCCATCGCAGCCTGCTCGCTTGTTGCCTCCATCGAGGTGTCGAGCTTGGACTGGGAAGCCACAATGTCAGCATCCTGAACGTAGAGGCCCGGGCGTGGGGTGAGAGGGTGGTGGGGTTTGATGGTACTTACGAGGAGCAAGGCAGGGGCTCCCTCGAGCAGCCAGGAGGCCGTGCTCGAAGCCTTCTCGGCGTTGGTCGATGACATGGCAGCGATGTGGTGTGGTGTAGACTTGAGAAGGTCAGCTCCGGCATGTTGTCGTCTGACAGCTACGTTAGGCCTCACGATTGAATATAGTGCTGCTTGGGGTACGATCTTATATCCTCCTGTTCTGATTGTGTATAGCACGATTTGTGTAATGCCGCAGACTTGCGAGAATGCAAGGTAACAACGCTGAAAAGAATGTTCACCAAGAGAAAAGCCCAGGAAAAGCGGGTCCAAACAGCTGTGCAAACGGCAGGGCTTCCAAACGGGAAGTCACGCACGGGCTTCATCTCGTTTGATCTTCACCGGCACAGGCCTGGACATAGAGGGTATCGGTGGTGAGGATCCGTGGGAGCACGCCTGCTTTTGAACGATCGCTGGGCATGTCGTGCGTGTTTGTTCGCCCCAAGACGGTTGGTTCTGGCTGCTACCAACGACGGCAGGAACAATGCGACGCACCCACACGGGCCGCGGCCACTGCCCACCATGAGGTGATGTGCGTTGTACTTTCCGATATGCCAATCGATTTCGGTCTAGCATCTTCGAAGCCTTCCTAATAAGACAGCCGGCCGGGCGGAGCATGCTGCATTGTAGCCGCTGCACCATGCCTACGGTAGCAACATCACACCGAATTATGCGGGAGGGAGGCGTGAGGAGTGTGTTCTGAAGTCCGTCGGCCTTCGAGAGACTCATCCAAGGCAGGGCAGGCAGCAGGTGAGAGCAGGAAATCGGTACCTGGTATGCGCCTACAGTCTCCCCTCCTTGCGTTCGCCATGCCGCCATAGTCCCCTGGCAGTGTAGTTCAAATTCGCAAGCTCTCATGCGGAGCCTAACTCCGGTGGCCCCATGACGATCTGAGACTCCGTAACACCACCGCTCGCAACAACTTCAAGATCAATCTACGAATTGCCGTGTCAGGTACTTCCGGAACCCCTCGTTCACCAGCACCCACCCCCGACCCTCCGTAGGCAAGAGCGCGAATTGCTCCCAGCGCGCATCACGCCCACCACCCACCACATACACCACCGCACCATCATCGTCACCTCCATCGTCGTCCTTCGCATTCCCGGTGGGCTTGAATGCCAACACGCCCTTCGGAGGTCTGCCAGAAGGGTCATTGGGCAGCGTAGCCGCCGCATTCCTCACCCTCTTCCTGCCCCCACTAGGCGTCGTCGTCCAACTATGGCCCGCCCCACCCTGCCAGTACGGCCCATCTTCTCCCGTATAGAAAGGCGCGCTTGCGATGCTGCGCACATCCTTCAGCACTTTGGGCGCCCAGGGACTGGCTTTGAAGGCCGCCATGGCCGAGATGCCCACGCCGGCAGTAGGTGGAGAGGCGGAGGTGGGGACGGGGCGGAGACCGTAGTACTCTTGTACGGAACCTTGGTAGCCTGTCCCTGCACCTGTTCCTGTGGCTGAGGCGGGGGAGGAGCGGCCGAGGGATACGTTGCCCCCACCGCCACCACCGCCGGAGAGGGAGGAGGCGTTCTCGTAAGCGGTGCCGCCGGAGAGACGGTGGGTCGCGTAGCTCTGGCTTCTGCGGTGTTGCTGCTGCCGCTCCTTGGCCAGGCGGTCTTGCTCAGCAGCTATGGTAGCTGGATCCGGCGGCCGGAGGTCGAAGATGTGCAGCGTGCCTTTATCGCTCGTGCAGGCCAGCCACCTGTTGCCCGGCGAGAAGGCTAGACTATATATGATGGCGTGGTCGACGCCACGTCGGAATTCGGCCAGTTCGTCCGTCGTGCGCGTGTTGAAGATGCGGAGGAGCGTGCCCTGTTCGCTGGCGGTTGCGAGGAGCGTGCCGTCGTCCGAGAGTGCAAGGCAGCGGAGGGGGGAGTTGTGGGCGCGGAGGACACGCTTTGAGCCCGCGTGGAGGGGTATGAGCTGGACTTGGCCGGGGGTTTGCGCGGGTAGTACGAGCAGGTCGCCCTTTAGACTGCCTAGGGCGTAGGTGTTTGGTGAGGTCGGGTACAGTGCTTTAACCAGGTTTGGTCCCCGAAGAACCTCTGCATCAGTTTCCGGGCTTCCGTCATCATCTGCAGCATCCGGCGGTGGCGTAGGCAAAGACGGCCGTTCCAGTTCCTGGTGCTCAAATCCAATGGCTCGCTCCTTTAGCAGCACAACCATATATCTCCCACTCAACCGCACACCAAGCACGGCTTCATGAAAGTCAAACCGGTTCAGCGCCTTCCCCAGCAGTGCGTCCCAGAAAATGACCGCACCGTCTTTGCCAGCCGGCGCCCGACCGCCGCCGACGTAGGCTTGGTAGCGGTCATCCAGCGCTGCTGCGATGGCTATGCCGCCCTCGCTTGGCAGAGTAGGTTGGTAAGTGGTGAAGCAGTTGTCGGTCCGGAAGCAGCGGAATCCGTCGGAGAGGCCGGTGATGAAGCGGTTCCGGGTGGCGGAGAAGGCGACGGAGAGGACGGCGGGTTGGTTGGAAGGTTGGATGGCGTTGCGGGTGTTCATGGTTGAGGACTCGTCGGGCTTCCAAGGTTGCTATGTACTTTGGTCGAGTGGGGTGTACTGGAGCGAAGTGCCTTGAACGGTTGCACTCATCCTATCGTTCGTTTGGTTGCCATCTCAGGTGCCAGGCAAACATATCCGGCCGGCAAGCTCGTTTGCGTGGTCATTTACGGTATTCAAGATACGGTATTGCGGGCCGTGATTGTGGTTGCTTTTCAGGCCATATCGCCGGGGACTATGGTGACGTCTTCTCGTGCTTCGCGGGTGTCCCCATGATGTTCATTCATCACGATCACATGTCAAGGAAGGCAAGTGCGGGAGCACGAGCCCTGCGCCGCCTCCGCAAAATGAAGAGCGGCGCGAGCGGCCAATCGGCGCCTGCCGTATGTACGTGTGAACCCCTTTGCGGCTTCCTCCACAAGGACCACGCATACCCATACCGCAAGTCCCGCAGCATCTTGTCGCTCGCTACCAACCATTCTCCCTCCGCCACATCGACTGAGGTGTTGCCAGATCAGCAGCAAAGCTCCAACGCAGGTTGCTACCACTGCGCTGCGCTGCGAGCGAGCACTGGGTTGAGGAAAGACAAGGTGAGTTGAGCGTGGGAAATTCTCCGAGGCGGACAGGCAAGGCAGGCGCATTGCGGTTCCCAGTGCTGCAACTGCACTTGCGCCGCCGCTGTTGTGCCCTCGTCCATGAGCAGCTCCTCGAGCATCACGCTGACCACCGCGTCTCCACCAGCAAACCACCACCACCCTACCACCCACCAACTCCGCCCACCATGTCCTCCCACAGCATGTCGGCCATCAAGCTGCGACGCAAGAAGAACGTCAAGAAGGGCATCCAGTTCTGCCTCATGGTCTGCGGCGCCTCAGGCACCGGGCGCACCACCTTCGTCAACACCCTCTGCGGGCGCCCTGTGCTTGGGCCCAACTCGGGCACGTTGCAGGCGCGCGACTACGACGACCCCTCGACGGCGCACCTCGAGGAGCAGGTCAAGATCAAGCCCGTCACCGTCGAGCTCGAGCTGGACGAGGAAGGCACGCGCGTCAGCCTAACCATCGTCGATACGCCGGGATTTGGAGATAACGTCGATAATGAGCAGTCGTTTGGCGAGATTGCGAGTTATTTGGAGCGGCAGTACGATGATATCCTCGCGGAGGAGAGCAGGATTAAGCGGAACCCGCGGTTTAGGGATAACCGGGTGCATGTTCTGCTGTACTTTGTGCAGCCGACTGGTACGTCCACCACCCACCCACTCCACCATCACCCACCCCACCACCACCCACCCGTACTGACTACCCATGTGCCTGCAGGCCACGGACTCCGCGAACTCGACATCGAGCTCATGCGCCGCCTGTCCCCGCGCGTCAACGTCATCCCCGTCATCGGCAAGGCCGACTCGCTCACCCCGCTCGAGCTGGCCGAGAGCAAGAAGCTGATCATGGAGGACATCGAGCACTACCGTATCCCCGTCTACAACTTCCCCTACGACATCGAGGAGGATGACGAGGACACCGTGGAGGAGAACGCCGAGCTGCGCGGCCTGATGCCGTTCGCTATCGTGGGTAGTGAGGATATCGTTGAGGTGGGTCCACTAATCCTCCCACCACACTTTCACCCTCCTGTCGTCTGTGCAAGCATGCTAATAGTGGATGATATGGCAGGTCGACGGCAAACGCGTCCGTGCCCGCCAATACCCCTGGGGCATCGTCGAAGTCGACAACCCGCGCCACTCGGACTTCCTCGCCATCCGCTCCGCCCTGCTGCACTCCCACCTCGCGGACCTGAAGGAGATCACGCACGACTTCCTCTACGAGAACTACCGCACGGAGAAGCTCTCCAAGTCCGTCGCGTCCGACCCCTCGCACCTCGGCGCCGGCGGCGCTGACGGCGACTCCATGGACCCGCAGAGTCTCGCGAGCCAGAGCGTCCGGCTGAAGGAGGAGCAGCTGCGGCGCGAGGAGGAGAAGCTGCGGGAGATTGAGATCAAGGTGCAGCGCGAGATTAATGAGAAGAGGCAGGAGTTGTTGGCGCGGGAGAGCCAGTTGAAGGAGTTGGAGTCGCGCATGGTGCGGGAGCAGACGCCGCAGCATTCGCATGCCGGGTTGGCGGAGGAGGATGAGGAGACTGGTGCCGGCGCTTAGGTGGGCGGACGGTGATAGACTGCGTTGCGCATTGGTGGTGGACTTGCGCACACGCTCGGGGCAGGACTCTCTCGTCTGGTGTGACTTGCCGTCGTCTCAAAGCTGCGCGAATGTTGACGAGTAGAGCCCGGCCTGGGCAGAGGCGGAGAGGCCAGAGAAGCAGTGCTTATTCTCCTTTTTGTCACGTTGCTAGCTGTCTTTTGGGGGCCGGGTGTGCTACTATGTGGTGCGAGCGAAAAAACGAGCTAGCTTATACCCGGGGAATCAGTTGTATGTAGGTAGTCGACTTCTTGCAAATTAATGGCTTATTATTGGTACAGCTATTGCTACAGTAGACACTCTGCGTTTCTGCCGGGCTATCCCTGTGTCCCTTGCCCTGGTATGCGTGCAATGAACTCACTTCCAGGCCAATGTGATGGCGAAGGGCGCTCTACTCCCTACAATGCCCAAAGGCGTATGCTGACGGCCGCTCCGACCGCTCCGATCCCACCTGCGCTTTGCCGAACGGGAGGCGCGGCGCGCTTTGCGGTTCTGAAGCCTGCCTGTACATACATCCAAAAGCGCGCTGGCACGCCGCCGTTGCCATCGCGTTGGAAGATGTCCCACATCCCAGCCTAGGCTGGCCTGGCCTTGGCGACGAACATGCAGGAAGTGTGGCATAGGGTGATGGCGTGCGGACTTGCTCGGCCATGGACGAATGGGCGTCGGCGGGTAGGTACGCTTCGACTGGCCTTCGTTCTGGCCTTCGTGGCCGCACTGCACCCCACCGCGCGGGTCCAGAGCCTAGGCAGGGAGGGGAGGCGGGACGGTGGTGCGGGAGCTGAGGCAACGGGTCGATCTGGCACGCATGCGGTATCACGCTCGCGGTCCGGCGAAGCCCGCGTCTCCCCTCCCCTCCTCAATGGCGTATCATGCTCACGCCTCGTTCGGGTCCTGCGGGCTCGTCGTCCCGGCGCCAATCCCTGCTTGACTTGATGTGTTGTCTCTGATCGCACTCGTGACGGGGCCAGCGCCGCTCAGCGCAGCGGACGACTTTGCCGGGCGTGGCTGATGTGTCGGGAAGCGCACGGCTTTGAGCGCCTTCTCCGTCTGCGGGCCGGTGGGGAGGTATTTGGGCTCGAGCAGGCCAATCTGTCCAAGCATACTTTAGTCAGCTCACTGCCTACTGCGCCCATGATCCCACCATTCCTGACGCCAATCTCCAACTCGATTGCAGGAAACTCACCATAGAAAGCAGCCGCCAAACCGTATCACTCGGCTGCGCCCCGACGCCCAACCAATACTTGGCCCGGCTCACATCCACCTTGATGTCCTTCACTTTGCGCCCGCCCTCCTCCGCGCCGACGGGAAGTTCGGGGATGGGGTTGTAGGTGCCCAGGACCTCGAGGGGTTTGGAGTCGCGGGCGGTGCGCGCGTGGGCGAGCACGATGTTGTAGCGCGGGTGGTGGCGTTTGGCGCCGCCGGGGGTCGAGACGCGGGAGAGGCGGAGTTTGAGCACCATCTTGTTGGTGGTGGGTGGCGGTGTTTGTTGGGGGGGGATGCGGATAGTTTGGGAGGGTGCATTCACTGCATTGGCATCCTATCGGCGAAGCGAAGAGACGGAGGTGCAGCTTGCGGAGCGGGAGCGGACGAATCCGAGGGGAAACTCATGGGACTCTTGGAGCCTGGGCTCCCGTCATTATGGCCCGAACAGGAAGGCTGGCTTGGCTGGACACTTTCACATGCGTGGGTGACATTCATGTGCCACCCACGATGACCCACCATTGCCTGGGCGCTCTTCAGGCCTCACGTACTTGTAGTCTGTTGTACACCGTAGTAACATGATACACCCTTAACCCCCCCATTTCCTCCTCTCCTCATCCCCCTCATGGCCTCCGCCCTCAAAGCCAAGATCGCCAGCGCCGCAACCTCCTCCTCCACCCCCGACCTCTCCTCCCAAGAAGCCGAGAAGTACAAGCTCCTGGTCACAGCGGGGCCCTCCTACGACCAGTCCACCCACCATACCATCCGCGTCAACACCGACGAGCCCACATACATCGAAAATACCTTCCTCCGAGCCAAGATCAGCGTCAAGATCCGTGCTTACCGCGGCCTGCCCTCCTCCTCCCCCTCGCACTCCCCCTACTTCGACGACCCGGTGCATGAGAAGGACTTGTACTCCATCAGCTTCTCCTTCGTGCCCAAAGTCGATCTGCCGAGTGTAGATACGGTATGGGGCAATGACTTCGATCATCCCGTCCGCGATCGCCTGCCGCCAGGCTTCAACACGGCGTTCAAGATTGTCAAGGAGTTTATCGATCCGGGATTACAGTGTGATGCCTATGCAGATGCGCCGTGGCTATACGGCCCGAGTCTGAGCTGTTGGTTCGCTTTCCGCGTTGGCGATATCATAGCGGACGAACACGCAGACTTCCCGGCACCGCAAGAAGGGGGAGCCGTCATGAAAGAAGGCGCCGACGGCTCTGGCGCCACCATCCGCCGCAATCTCGGTATCCCCGACAGCAGCGAGAAGCGGCGCAAGCACTTCCTCTCCGCCGCGCACCGCGAAGCCTTCACGTTCGAGAAGGGCCGGTGCTACCACGGCGACTTCTACAACCCCTACATTGACTTTGGCAATTTCGCGCTCAAGCTGCCTGGGTTTAGTTTGAAGGTGATCAAGTATGTGGATCAGAAGAGCCATTGTTTGCGGTATGTGTTTAAGAATCGAATGAGTGGGGATATGTATTTCAATTTGAACTTCCACTTGTTGTGGGGGGAGAAGTTGGAGCGGGCGATGAGGGAGGATGGGGAGGGGTTGTTGGGTCGGCAGCAGCAGCAGCAGCAGCAGCAGCGACAGCAAACAGACGGAGCGTTGGACACTGTTGGTGATGGTGATGGGGGGGAGGCAGGGCAGGTGGGTGATGGGCAAGCATCTGAGGCTGCCAATGGCCATGATGGCACGAAGGCGGACGTCGGCGCCGTCGAGGGTGATGAGCAAGACGGAGACCAGACCAGCGTGGAAGCCGCCGAGGCTGAGCAACAACGACGGGACAGCGCCACTGTGCCAACACCTTCACCGGATCAGGAGGGCGTCAACGATAGTGCCCAGTCGACTGCGCATGGGCATGCTGCGCCAGAGGCCCCAATACCACCTGAGTTCCATCCAAGCGACCATAGCACGTCGACCGACCACCGTCACGCCGGCAATGAATCGAAAGCGACACCGGGAGCGGGACAGGGAAGTACGCAGGACCGTCCCGAAAACCATCGGCGGTATGGGAATCACGACTGCACGGCGTCGTCGACCGAGTTGCATCACAAGCGTGACCCAACCTCTGACGAAGCGGAGTGTCGGGAGGCGGATGATGAGATTACGAGGTTGTTGGTGGCTACCTCGACAGGTGATCGACGTGATGAGAAGTATCTATGAGTGTGTATACGCACGGTACGACCGGGTAAGCCAAGCGCGTCTGCGTGCGTGTGGGTGCTGGTCCTACGGCGGCTGTGGTAGACCTGGTCTGGTGTGGTGTGGCTTTCGAAGATACCCATTCAGCGTCTATATAGCAAGGTTTAGCAGTCTTTGTGTAGCTCTGTTGCGCATGAAGATGCCAGCCATTCATGTGTATTTGCCGACGGCGATGAAATGCTGCACTGTCCATGATCCCTTAGAGGCTCAATATTAGCTGTGGAAAAGGGACTCCACGAGTTCCCCGATAGTGATCGTACGACGGTACGACTGTTGTGACTCTGTGAGTGCCATGATTCCATGAAGATGGGGATGAAAGCTATGCGTGCTACGGAAAGGCACATCGACCGCAGTGGAGTTACGCGGACTTAACGTTTGGTAGTTTCACACCCCGCCCCCCTCAGAACCATGAGCATGAGCATGAGCATCTCAACACACGAATACACATCTTGGAACGAAAAGTAGAGTATCCAGAAACACGTCAAACGCAGCCCGATCATGGCCCGGCTCAAGATTACAGCACTCGGCAGCTCCTTTGCCGCTGGCCCATCCATTGATCCCATCATCGACACACCCGCCGGACGCTCCGGCCGCAATTACTCCCATCAGCTGGCCCTCGAGCTGGGCGCCACGTTAACAGACCTCACGGTGTCTGGAGCGACATTGCTGAACGTGTTGCATGAACCACAAGCGCCGGTGTTTGGGAAGGGTGACGTCTTCCCGCCACAGCTCGAGGGCCTACAGCCCGATACCGATATCGTCACGTTGACCGCCGGCGGCAATGACCTCCTGTACAGTTTTGGGATGCTACAGGAGTCGTTGGCGTCATACGCGCCCGGGCCGCTGTGGTATTTGCTACAGATGCTACAGCGATGGATGACCGCACGCCTGGCCGTGGAGGCCTTGGATTTGCAGCAACTTACCGACCGCTTCATCGCTGTCCTCGACGCCGTGCATGCCAGGGCGCCGGCCGCGAAGGTCTACTTGGTGCAATACCTCTCCGTCTTCGGCGAGGACTCGAGACCGGGGCCCGGGATCCCACTTACCTGGCAGCAGATCGGGTACCATCGTCGTCGAGCCGTGGTCTTGGATCGGGCATACGAGGCGGCTGCTGCGGCGCGGTCGAACTTCACTGAGCTTGTGCCCGCTGCTGAGCTCAGTCAGGGTCATGAGGTTGGCACGGCTGAGCCGTGGATGCTGGGGTTCAGGCTGGGTATGTTGTGGAAGGGTGTAGCGCCGTACCATCCCAATGTTGCTGGGCATACTGCTGTTGCTGAGGAGCTGTGTCGGCGGATTCGTGCTGCGGGAAAGATGGAGGCGTAGTGCAGAGGGTGGCAAAGACCAATGGTTGCGTTGGGAGCTTCGGCATGGTGGATTATCTGCTCTTTCACTGCAGGCCGACGACTAGAGGACTGCACGGTGGTACGCCCTGAGGGGCTTGTGTATAGTATTGGGAGATATGACTTCTGTTGAAGAAAGCACAGTGCTAATAACAAAAAAGAGGTATCTTTGCCGGGATCTACCGGCAGAGACGAAACGTCGGAGATACATCCCCGGAGATTTGCTTTGCGCAAACCCCGGAGATGAAACACTCACTGCATGGCGCCGATGCCTGTATTTTCTATAGCTGCGACGGTCTCGACGCAACAACTGTTGCACGGCCTAGAACTCTTATTTCAGATAGAAAGGCAGGATGGTGATAGTGATACCTACAGCTCGTACTTCAAATAGCACGGCAGGATTGGTGATAAGTACATCAACTTTCTTTCCTCCTCCTCCTCCTCCTCTTCTTCAACTCAAGCACTCCAATTCTGTTCTTTTCACTCACTCTCCGCCTGTTGACAGTACATCCACGCTTTCGCAAAATGCATATCACATCCGTCTTCGGCCTCGCGCTCACGCTGGCGTGCGCGGCGAATGCCACCCTGGACCCAGCTCTCTCCAACTCCAAGAATCGATGCCCAACAGCCTACAACTGGTAAAGACACCACCTGTCTGTTGTTTGTTCTGGTGCGCACTACTAACAAACATGTCTTTTTCTAGCTCCGCGGCCAAGACCTCAACCGCAATCCAGGCCGCCGAGTGCAGCCACAACACCCGCACCTCCAGCACCCAGACCTTTGCCGTCTTCACGACCGACCACGCGTATGACTCTTCGCACGGCGCGCCGTACGGCACTTGCGAGGCCTACACCTGCGAGCCGCCCGAGACGCCGGAGCAGATGGAGGATAAGACCGACTGCTGGACATTCTTCTGGGTCGCCGACCACGGCAAGTCCGAGGGTGTTGGGACGGGGTGCATCAAGAGCCCGAGTACGGGCATTTGCGGGTGCGAGGATAGCGACGGGACGTTCGTGGCTGGGAGTTCTAGCTGCACCTAAGAAGGTGGCCGCGAAAATCGCGAGGGGTGTTGTGGTGTGGAGATGTTGCTGACCCCCGCCGGGCGTGGGTCGGGGACAGAGGCAGTTGACGGGTGGGACCTGCCTTCGAAAGCGTCAAGCTGGTCTTCACGACAGAAAGAGTTTCTGCTCCATTCCGCAGTCATACCATTCGCTGCCCAAGTTCGAGACGCAGCCCAGCCGCTCAAACGTCTCGAAGTTCTGTATCGGGAGTCTCCTGAGCAGCAGTCCGACATGGTTGTAGTTCGTCCACGCCGTCTTGACAACACACAAGAACCAAGCCAAGCCATCGAAGTCGGCAAGGGGATATCCTTCCTTGGGTTTGGGTCGTCTTACATATGTCGTGTCATCTGTACCGTGCGAGCTTCGCCCCCCGCTCTGCGCCTCGCAAATGAGCAGGCCGTCAGGCATGAACCACCTCTCCCCGCTTCGTTTGCCGTTAGCTCTTACGAAGTAGGCAAGATGGGCCCGCTCCCCAACATCATATCTGATCCTGCATTGCAGAAGGTGGCCTTGGACCGCAATGGAACCCACAGTGACTTGACCCAATGGGTTGAGGCTGGGTTCCTTTGGTACGCAGCGCGCTCCTAGAAGTTGCATAAGTGCCTTTGGGTTGCGCAGTGGGTTCCATACTACCCCTCGGTCAACAGATGCCCATGACCAGGAAGGCGCCACGTATTGCGGGAAAGTCAGTGGTTCTCCCTCGCTGCCAGGCATCGTATGCCAAAGCAGGTCGACTGCCAGCGAGCTCTTCCACAATCCCGCAAGGTACTCGTCGCCCCGCTCTCTCTGCATCAGAGACGCGATGCCTGATATCGCCACCAATCTGTCTTTATCAAAGGTCAGGCGGCGGTGAGTGTAAGCATTGACGATGATCCGCCACTTCTCCTCCGCCGTCATGTCGCCCAGCGTGCCTTCGGCTGTAGAGGGGAACGGTGGCAGTGCTCCCTCACACTGCCGATGGGTCTTGCACTCGAAAACCAGACCGCCTGGCGTGAAATGTAGACTCCTCGTCGCAAGAAACATCTCCTGGAACGCCCACGCCCGCGTGTACAGAGGTCCTATTCGGCGAAGGGTAGCCCATGATCGGGTGAGCGGGGGCTCCTTCAATCCTTGATCCAGACCGACAGCGAGCATATGGCGTCGACGGGCGACGATGGGCATCACCGTGCCGTCTGTCCTCCGGAAGGGAACAGCCCGCGATGCCCACTCTGAGCCACGGTCGCCGAGGAAGCCGATATGCGAGTTGGGAGATGACGCTGCGACGATAACAATGACAGCATTACGATAGACTTCACCCATCATCGCCGACTCCTTCTGCCAGTCGGCTTCACTATCCTGGACTACTTGAAGGTCAGTGTGATGTTGGTTAGAGCAACCGCGGATAGGGTGATAGACGAGGCCAGTGCACCTGGCTATCCTCACTCCCAGGATGTAAATCACAGACTTACCAATACACGATGAGTCTATCCATATATAACTTATGTCGAGACTACGGGCAACGGATATGGCATCCTTGAACGTGGCCGGCAAGGAATCCATCAATATGTGATCCTTCATCTTTGGCAACTCGTTCTCCGTCAGTACGACGATGGTACTGCCACCCCAACAATGGCTTAGTGCAGCATACTCGACCCTGTTAGCTCCAAAGCCGTCGCACAACTTGAGGTCGCCGTCTCCAATATATACAAGGCGAGTAGGCTGAGAGTGCGGTCCTAGGTGATCAGCACGACAGAGCTCGTGCTCGGCCATGCACCGAGAGAAGCACTTCTCGAAAAAGGCTCGAGCTTCGTCGGTACTACCGCCGGAGAAGCGTGGAAGTGATGGTCCAATGGTCGGCACGCCGTCTGCGGACTCGAAATTCGTCCCGTACTCATGGTAGAGCTCGATATCGACTCGGGAATGCGCCCAGCTGGCGTCGTACTCGAAGTTGATACAGCACACAACCAGCGGATGGCCCTGGCGGATCATCAGGATCAGCTTCCTTGGTGTCGTATCGTACCCTTGCTCCCAATCCGGGACCCAATGAGGGAACATGGCATCGAGTACATCGCATAGATACTTGCAGTACCGGCATTGACTCATCAACTGTCCCTTTTCATCTTTCCTCCTACACTTCAGGACATCGTTGAGCGGGATCTCAGCGAGCTCCAGAGACGGTAGTGCAGAGACCTGGGCTCGCGACGCAAGAAGGTCCGGATCGTGCCATGAATCAAAGAAGCCTCGCTTTCGACTCATTGTATCCTCATGGCCATGTGGCTGTAGGTTGTTGCACACGATACAGACACCAGTGAATGGACTCATGCTTATGCGGGTAGAGAGTCGCGCGCAGTAGGCAGCTGTGTCTTTGGCGTAGAGCGCGCCATTCGCAACGTCCCGCCCCAAAGAGAAAATTGACTGCATTTTTGTTTCGATGGGGTATGAGTGATATGGACTCAGCAGTACCAAAGTCTACGTCTTTGAACGTATTAAGGCCGTCAATCGAGCGGCCGGTGAGTTACGGTCGCACCGGGTGGGTGTCACAGTGACTTCAGGGCTGACGCCACGCGTAAGCTATTCGCTGCATGTGGGAGCAGTACCACAGCCGCCGCAAACTGTTGGTCCTTCAGAGGGTCGCGCCGGCGCAACACAGCCGAGCAAGTACATGGTCGTCAGAGAGTCTCATCAGTCGTGAACTGTCGCAATGTTGTGAACTTGTGATGTTCGAATAGTGGTAGCGCCAAAAGGTGGGCGACTGAGCCGCTCACTCGACAACCGGGGAGACGTTTGGGGCATCCCTGCCCGAACGGCCAACCACCCGCAACATCGCCCAATCAGCGTGCAACTGCACCCGCCTTTGCCAACGAACTTCACACGAGAGTTGTCACATTTAGAAACCACTGCATACAGCCGCGCCTGGCCGCAGATGCCTGGCGTCGTCCCTCCGTGGCCTCGCCATCCTTGACCAGGGTCACGGAGTAGCAGAGCACTACGGCCTGTTGGCATCAGATCCTGCGGGTGGGGGCCCTGGTGGGCGGCTCGCGGAGATGCTTGGGGGCCATACCCAGCGCCTTTTAGGTGTCAAACATGCCACGACCTTCACATCCGCCCTGTGCTGAAAGCGTACTCAACGCGACTCTATGATGGGCTGTATGGTCACTTTTTTGGCATCAGGTCTAGGACTTCTGGTAGGCTTGAGTGATGCCGGCACGTACCAGACATACACCTCGTGACACCCGTGGCTAGCTGACATCGCTTTCTAGTGCCTGGTACTGCCGTTTCTGGACAGCCTGCAAGCTTGAACATAACGATCTTCGCTTCTTCGAACTATACTGTGCCACCAGCGGTTTTACAATCGGTATCCACCACCTATACGAGCTCTGTATCTAGCACAACAGGGATTGGCGATTATGTGGCCTTGGGCCTTGGCCTTTCAGGTACTACAAGGACGACGTCTTCGAAGCTGGGCTTTACATCCTCCCGGGCGGTCAGCTCGAACTCATCCATGTTAGCTGCTACCATCACTGGTGCCGTGTCGGGCACAGGCTTTACGCAATTTGCGAACGCATCGACAAGTGCTTACGGAACACTCTCTGGTAATACAGGTGGCGGCTTGGAAAGCAATGCCACAGAGAACGGAAGCTGCTGGGCACAATGGGCAAATTATTGGAACACCAGCAGTTCTACCTCTGTAGGCACGGCCACGTGGACGCAACCGCTATACACATTCACGTACTACTCGGATGTGGTAGTAGTCACAACGGGCATCCTAACAACTGAAACTGTGACTGTTTCAGATGGTGACTTTGCAGTGGACACATACGTCACCGCAGAAACCAGTACACAATACACCGACAGCCACGGTTCGGCAAAAACGACTGAAACGTATGGTGGCAGTCTTACCACCGAGCTTTTCACCACGACTGCTTACGGCACTAATCGCAAGCCTGGTTGTGCACTGCCATCATTCGTCCCGCAATGCCAGTCGTCGTGGGAGTTTTGGGCAAGCCGTCAGTATCTGAGTGCACCGATCGAGCCTAATGGCCCGAGTGGATGTGATGGGACCAAGGAGACTATGTCCAGCTGCAAGTCAGCATGGTCTTCTTGGGACAGTGTAGGAGACGCTTGGGATGCGTACTTTCGGACCTCGGAACCGCCATGCTCGCAAGCCTCTATCAGCGGCAGTGTATGCGCAGGACTGAGAAACAATTATCTGGAAGTTGGGCTGGAGTATGATGGAGGTGGTGAAATTGGCGGGGCGACAACAACCTTCTCTGCCAACGGATCAACCGGAATCAGTACCTTCTGGCCGACCCATACGTCTTTTGCACCGGGTTGCACATTAGGCTGTGGTGGCTGTCAGGTCAGCGGTCGGAGCGTGCAACTACTGTGAGTAATCCGCATAGCCCTTTATATTGGGTGCTGACTCTGAAACAGATACTGGCCTCCTGCTACTGCTTCCTCTAACAGCACCAACATGACATCAACGGGAACCGCGATAGTGACGGCTGTCGGGTTTGGCACGACGTTCACTAGCCCGACAGGTCTGCCCTCAGCATCCAGTCTAGGTAGTTGGCCGCCCGCTGACGGTTGAATAGTGTATATTTCTTTCGACGAACTGTATGCGTCCGACTCCTGCAGTAACATCGGGTCCACTTATTACAACACCATCGTACCTATAACAGATCCAACCCATTTGTCTAGTCTCTGGGGCTACGGTCGCTATAACGGCCTCCAGGGTACAGCGTCTTTCAACTTCACCGACATCATTCACAAGCCTGTGCCGAATAGCATCTACAACTCGCAGCCACGGTGTGCGTCCAGCTCAGATTCGCTTGGCGCGGAAGCTTTGTTGACTGGCAATCCATATGTTCCGGACGACTTCTGCGCCCGAACGCTGCCATATGAGCCCATCATCGCGATACCCGTGGAGGTCCTTGAGCTCGATCTGGCCTGGGCCTCGTGCACCGGAGGTTTGCGCGGAGCGTATGATCCTCCTCGTGCTCTGCAGGAAGCAACATCTGAACAGTTGCCGACTGCACCGGGGATTATCTCGACAAGCACAGCTCAGCCAGCCTCTACGCCGACGCCGGAGACTGCATCCATCACTGTTGAACCAACGAAAAGCTCGTCTCCGGTGCCAACTTCGAACGCAAGTGAGACTCCCAACATAGTGCCTGCCACTTCCAGGGCAGCCATTGGATCCAGCGCTACGCTTGGAGCATCCCAGAGTGACCTGGCTTCTACGAGTCAAGCTGACCCTGACCAAGACTCATCTGGTGCGAGTACCTCTGTCACCGAACCCACCACTTCGGGTTTGGCTTTGCAGCCCAGTGTCGCTACTGCAGCATCACAGAACGACCTGCCTTCCTCGGGTGAAGAAACCGCTGACCCGGATCCAGCTCAGACGGGTGCAGTCCATACCGCTTCTGTCTCTCAAGGTAGTCCTGAGCCTACTAACGCTTTAACGATTCTATCTCAAGCGGAGAAATCCAACGACCCGACCAGTTTCCAAGGAGACGGTGTCTCCACTCAGAGCCCAGCGACTGTTGACACAGCTCAAACCTCAGCTCCCATCTTCAGCTACGATCCCACTGCAGGTATTTCAGACTCTGCTGCGCCCGATCCCGACCAGACAACATCAGCAGGCCACACGGACCTCGACCCCAGTGCTACTGCTCCATTGACCTATATATCTGAAGGCATGTCATTGACCGCATACAAGAATGGAGACTCTGTTGCCATCGCTCAAGGAGGTAGCACTGTCATGGTTGCTGATGGTGGTTCGACCGTCGTGGCTGGCAATGAGTATAGCGTCGGATCCTCCGGAGGAGGCATAGTGGTCGACAATACGGGCTCAATGGCATTCACGAGTACTGTACAATCACCGGCATCCGCGGTACTTTCCGTTGACGGTCAGTCTGTGACAGCAATTTCGAGTGGCGGTTCTGTGGTGCTCGCGGAAGGTGGCAGTACTGTCACGCTTGCAGAGGGGTCATCAGTAGCTCTTGGTGGCCATGGCTACAGCATCGACTCTGCTGTTGGCGCACTAGTCATCGATAGCACGCAGTCTCTTGCCCTGCCGAGCATCACACAATTACCCGCAGCTGCAGTCTTCTCGATCGGCGGTGAACCGGTCACGGCCTCGATACTGGGAAGCATCGTCGTCGTCAATGGTGCGAGTACTACAGCTACTCTCGATGGAGGAAGTGGAGACTATGAAGGTCAAAGCATCAGTCTCCAGACCGGCGGTTCTGTACTGGTAGTAGGAGCAGACACGATCACACTGCCCAGCGTGACATCTGGCAGCACCGATATAGAAACCCCCGTTCCTATAGGCGAGCAAGTCTGGACTGCGGATGGTGCAACTTTCACAGCATTGCCTGACGGTAGCTCGATCCTTGTCATGCAAGGTGGCACCACAGTCAGCTTATCAGAAGGTGCCGAGGCGACATTTGATGGTCAGCCACTTAGTGCACCCACTGGAGATCAAGCTGGGGCTTTCGTAGTCGTTGAGAGCTCCACATTGCGCTTTCAGAGCGTCGGAGGGGCGGCTACGCTGGTTGACAACGGGCAGACTATCACAGCCTCTACAGCAGGCGGTGGGGTCGTCGTAATGGAAAGCGGTACGGCTTTTACTCTAGCAGACGGTTCCGCTACGACGTTGGGCCAAGGAGATGTCGTCAGTGTGCCCATTTCAGGCGGTGGAGTCGTGGTAGATGGGAGCAAGATTGTGCTATCGGGCTTGTCTGTCCCGACGTCGACGTCCGCTGCAGACCCGACAGATCCGGCAGGGCAAGAGCCAACGGCCTCGGGGATTAGCGCACTTACTACCAGCGGTGGGAGCACGATGCGATACCGGCATGTCGGATCACTGCTCATGTTGCTGTTGTTAGTGACACTCGTAGACTATGCGATCCACGTTTGATAGTTGTACAAGCACGACGACATTCATATCTGCTCCGGACCGTTCATGCACCTTGTTGTACCATCCATGACGTCTTAGAGGTCATAATTTTGTCTTGATGTTCGTCGCTGTTACCGTGCATTCATTGCAAGGGTCGAGGAGCAGCGCATCGCCAACTACTATGTCGGACAGGTTCAAATGACGTTCGTCGAACTCTGATCGAGGAAGATTGATGCCTTTTCAGTCTTGGCAAGTCAAGCGAACAATCTATACACATAGCAGCATGAACGTTGCTTTGCATCTGCTTCTCCCGGCCATATGGCATACTGTTCGAGCACACTTCACGTACGCAGTCATGAACGAACCGGGGTACACGTAAGGAGCTGGCGCCACCCGTGGGTTTAGGCGGCGCCAATGAAACACGAGTACCAGACAACGCAGCACACTGCGTGGATCCAGCGGCAGCGTGGCCCAAGATTGTTCAAACATGCATTTGATCACAAGCTCCAGATGGGTGGACTGGTGGAAAGAAGACGACGAGGCTGAGACGATGACTTCCTTGGATATGGATCCAGAGCGCTTAGGAGTGAGTTTGCGTCTTCCGATTGAGCTCGTTGGCAGATCTCATCAGTTGACTTTCGTACATCACCAGCGCGAACAGTGTCTCGTGAACGTCACTTGCTGTCACAGAGTCCTCCACGTGCCAGAAAGCGCAGCAGAGTGGAGTGTAGGGAAAAAACTCACCACCGACCCGGTGCGGCTGGCTGCCTTGTCGCCAGTCTGAAACACCTACTGCAGATCGGTCCGGACCGCCGAACAGACTGAAATTAAGGATTTTCTTTCTTTCCCCTGAACAACGCCACGAACCACTTCAGGAATCAGCACACTCAACCGACATTGGCCAATGAACGTGTACCACTCCGCTAACCACGGTTCTCGACTCTGACATGCCTGCGTCACAGCCAATCTCTGCGCTGTCTAGAACGCGGACCGCAGTATCTCACATGGAATGGTGCAGTAGTCGACAGCTACGGCACATCCCTCCGCCAGGCTCCGTGGTGTATGGTAGATAAGTACAAGAGCCAGGAACCCTTCCTCGTAGCTTTCTTCTGCCTTTCCGGTCTCCATCTGCCACAGCGACTTCGTGATAGTCAGTTCTTCTTGTCACTCTTTGAATAACTTCCAGAAGAGCTAGTCTCTCACCACACTCATTTGTCGTTCGCTCACCAAGATGCAATACACACTCGTTCTTGCGGCTGCTGCGCTTGCGCACGCTCATGAGCACGGGCATGGCAGGTTCCATGGAAAGCGGTCGACGGTCACCGACACTGTCGTCGAGGATGTGTATGTGACCGTCACCGAGTACGTGACCGCTGCTGCGACATCCAGCGCATCCAGCCTTACCGTGGACCTGAAGAACCACTGGCACTCGTGGTCCAGCCCTGCTGCTGCTTCCTCTTCAAGCGAGGCTTCGTCTGCTCCAGCGAGCACATCCGTCTCCAGCGTCTCTACCCCATCCTCGAGCTGGACCTCCTCCAGCGCCTACGTCTCACCTGTCGCGTACAGCTCTTCAAGCTCCGCGGCAACGACCCTGGCCACATCTACCTCCGTCTACTCCAGCTCGTCGGCCTACAGCGCACCCTCATCTGTGGCCTCGAGCAGCTCTGCCTACTCTGCCTCGTCGGCGGTCGCGAGCTCGACTGGCATCACTGTCAACAACCTCACCCCCAACGGCAAGAAGGCTGGTCTGTCCGGCTACAGCGGCGTTCAAAACATCGACGGATTCTCCGACCTTGCCCCATACATCAGCTGGTACTCGGACTACCTCCCCAACACTCCAGATGAGCAAGGCGTCAAGGGCATCGGCATGCTCTGGGGCGCCAGCGGTTCAGCCTGCACCAACGTCAGCACGGAGCGTGTGGATACTTTCGACACAATGATAGCGGACACCATCCCGGAGATCATGTTCGGATTCTACGAACCCGATTGTACATGCGACATGTCTTCCGAAATGTCAGTCTCTGATGCCGCGGCCGCTTGGGAGTCCTTGATCGCCCCCTTGAAGCAGAGTGGCACGGTTCTGGGCTCGCCCAGTATGTGCAAGCAGAAGGATGAGGATTTTTTGACCCCGTACGTATCACCCGCCTTTTATGACCTGCAGGCTGCAGCGCCTGTCTTCCCGCTCGTCTTACAAACCGGACCTGCCATACCCACCTTACCCCTAACAACCTAAGCTATCTCGTCCCGTGACTAACGTTGAACCCTTAGCTTCAACTCTTCCGTCACCACTACATGGGACGTGACCGCCATCCACATCAACAAGCCCAACGTCACCGAAGCCATAAAAGATGTCGGCTACTACCACTGGAAGTACGGCAAGCCTATCTGGGTCACCGAATTCGCCTGCGTCGACGATGAGAACGGGTTCACGGCATGCACCGATCAAGGTAAGCACACCCAGGCAATGGACTTGATGTGCCGCTCAAGGATTAACCATATTTTCAGACCAGATCAATAGCTTCATCAATGACTGTGTCAGCTTCTTCGAGGGCAACGGAAGCGTCGTCGCCTACGGCCCAAGCAACGGCGAGGGTCTTGGCGATGTCTGGCCGCTTTTCGACAGCAGCACCGGCGAATTGTCTGCCTCTGGTACAACCTACCTCAACGCCATCAAGGGCTTGTGAGGTCGTGGTAAACGTCTGCGGCTCAGCAGGTGGCGAAATTTACCTGAATCCGTTGGAGAGCGGAATGCAGGTAGGGTAGAAGCGGGACCGCAATCGGACATGCGCATGCACTGAGTTGATCGGACTGGATGATGGGAAAACAGATGCTGCGTGGGAAAAGCGTGCAGGGCAGCGACCGGGCATCCTTTCTCACATAGATGTTGCGGGCATACAATTAGCGTAGGAAATACAGGACCATGGGTAACGACACCATCGCTGCATGCCACCCCGTATCACCTTCGCTCCGCAGCTTCTTCATCAAGCGCCTTCGTCAAAGCGGAGAAGACGGGAGACCCTAGCCCAGTCACCGGGTCCCATCCTGCTGTGACATTGTAGCCCAGTGTCTCCTTCAAGGTGCAACCGGTGAGCAGGTAGCAAGCGCCGGCATTGTTGCCACCCGTCGTGATATCTTTCAGAGCACCATCGCCTAGTGAGTAAAGCCATGGGTTGATAAAGCCCAGCGGAGGCCGGCCTTTCGAAGCTTCGTAGTCGTTCAGCAAAGTGACAATAGCAGCCCACAGCGGCGTCGACGCGCTTGTGCCCCCGATTGGGACGGCGATGCCCGCCCATACTACTGGGAAGTTGGTGCTGAAAGCGCTGACATCCGGGATGCCGCGGCCTAAGGAGTTGAAGCCGGACTTGCTATGATATGAGGCTGGTATCTGCTCGGAGACGTACGGCTCGATAGCAGTATCTTGGTATGACGGCCGCTCGAACAAATTCGAAAAGCCGCCGCCCGAAGCGGTATAAGGGAGCTTGCTGATCAATCCGGTGATAGTCTGCTGCGTCGCCGCGGTTTCATTGGCCATGTTCGCAGTGCCACCCACACTTGTCACAAACGGACAGCTTGCTGGGAAATATGGCTGAAACACCGCAGCATGGACACCTTCCGGTTGATCACCATGCGGCCCATTGTCGCCAGAGCTAAACAGCAGCGTAACGCCTCTCGCGCCCACCTGAGCCATCATGCTGCAGAGGCTTCGTGCGTAGTTTGAGTCCATCTCATCTTCTGGCATACCCTCTGAGAACGAGACGACGCTCGGAACCGTGTCGTTATGGATCAGATCCTGCAGAAATTGTACGAAGGGGTCGTACGTCACGCCGGCATTGGATCCAAACACGCCGCCGAGGTTGTAAAGGATGCCAGAAGCTGGCCATGCCAGACCCAGCGCAGTCTGGGTGTCCAAGTGCGTCTCGAAAGCACCTGCGATGCCGGGCCAGCCCTCGGATGAGTCTCCGCTACCCACAATCCCAAATGCAGCGTTTGCATTGGCTGCAGATGGATTGTACTTCTTGAGGAACTGCCGAGTATCGCTTGAGCTGTAGGAAGCAGCTTCCGTGGCGTACACGGCGAAGGTCGTCCGGTTTGGCTGAGCAGTGTGATTGATGTTGTATATCTGCCTGATACAAGCCGGCGTTGTGTCATCGCCTGAGCCACAAGTCCCTCGACCACTCGATGCCCGACGCCCTACTGTTCTGGAGACAGTTCCGAGCTGTTTGCGCGGTAGTGGGAAACTTGTGGTTGGGGTCACGAAACGGACGTGTTCTTGGAGGCGATGCGGAATACGATACGCTTCCGTACGTATGACCTCTCGTGAGCCATCGGAGTAAACGTAGTAAGAGGTGCTCAAAAGCTCCTCAGCTTGCCCAATTGTCATTGAAGCCTCGACGACATGTCCACGGGTGCTGGCAATTCGGATGCCAGCCTTGCTCACCCATCCCAGAACTCGTAGCATAGACGCTTGGGGAGCCTGCAGAGCATCCTTCAATTCCACAGCAGTCAGGTGTTCCCGGAACCGCGAGTGCGTCGGCTCGGCGATGTCGAATGCAACCTGTTCGAGAGTGGCCTGCACGTCTGGGACATTGAGGCCAATCTGAAGAATGATGGAAGACCCAGGGTCGGCTCGTCGCAGGATACGCCAATTGGCAGTTGGGCTTGCAGCTGTCTCATACGTCCATGACAGTATGAGCAGGATGACAGGGATTAATGAAAGCATCACGGAGTGGCTTTTCTCTTTGAGATTGCACCTTGCTGGGAAGGAAGGGAAGAGGTGCAAGGAGATTAATGGTTCTACCTCATGCCTGAGACATTGCCCGGCCGCCGAAGCCACTGGCTCTTGCTTTGACATATACGCAACGCCCTTGAGCGGCGAGCCGTCCAATACGCCGTCCATGACAGGAAACCAACTCCAGATCTGGAGTTGGTTGTCACCTTCTCCCAGCATTTCCCCTGAGCGGTCCGCGGAGCCGTCCTCGGTCCGCACCGCAGATCGCTGCGAGCAGCCGCTAGCGGCTACTTCCACTTTCGGACGTCATCACTTTCACGAGTTCCGAGGTTCCGGCCCGCAACGACATCGAACATTGGTGTTTATGCAGTGCCCTTGACCTCGTCCACGCAGTAGATGCTGTCACGGAAGATCCTCGGACAGGTCAGATCAGTACGAGCCTTTCCACGCTCCTTGACAACCACAGCCATGACGCAAGCACCAAAGATCACCCGCATCAGTCCCCTCTCGCCCGACGAGGCGAAGTGGACTGAGCTCCAGAAGATCGAGTGGCAGGACCAGACAGGCAAGGACCGCATCTGGGAGGCGGCAGCCAGGAAGACCCGAGGCAAAACTGGTGTCGATGCTGTTGCTATTGCTCCCATCCTCCGTCACCCAAACCGCCCGCCATCGACTTTGATCATCTTGCAGTATCGCCCGCCGGTGGAGGCGATGTGCGTCGAGTTCCCGGCGGGGTTGATCGACGAGGGCGAGTCGCCGGAGGAAGCGGCGGTGAGAGAGTTGAGGGAGGAGACGGGTTATGAGGGCAAGGTTTGTGACAGCATGAGCCCGATCTTGAGTAACCAGCCCGGGATGACCAACGCTACACATCAGGTACTTGACTGCTCGCCGACGATAGTTTCAGATCCGGGGTTGACGACGGCGAATATGCAGGCATGTTGCTCCCACGAGGCATTGTTTCGATGGAGGCTGATGTGAGTTAGATGGTCACGATCGAGGTCAACCTCAAGGAAGGCGACGCGGAGCCGGAGCAGCATCTGGATGAGGGCGAGCACATCGAGCGGAGGGTCGTGCCGTTGACTGAGCTCTACGATACACTACAAGGTACGCCTGACCCCACTAACACTCTATCTCCCCGTTCCGCGAGACCAACCGTCATGTGCCTGCAGCGCTATCCAAAGAGGAGGGCAAGATCGTGGATGCGAGGTAAGCCGGCCGAGGACACGTTCTCCATTCACCCTATCGTGTCGGAGCTGATGATGTACTAGGCTATACCACTGGGCTCTGGGCCTGCACTGGAGCACACGCATCTTCGGCAAACAGAGCTGACTCGCTCGTTTGTGATGACGACAGACTTAGCTGCGCAAGGGTTCGTCCCGGATATCTACACCGCGTTCATGGCTTGGGGGTGGCACTGGGGTGGCAAATACTGCGGCGGTGCTTGAAGCATGGGCGTCACACTTGCGCCAAGGTTCTGTGTTGAGCATTTCTCCATCTTAAAATGCATTGGTGGTATCCCCACCTTTGCGATAGCGTGGCTGAGGTACATCATGCGTTGTGAGAGGGCCGTGGCAATGTCTGACGATCCATGATGGTGCTATCACAAAGCCCATTGCCTCGACCATGGTTCGGCAGAGTGTTTCTTTACGTTGCCACCGTACCGCAAATCCGCATGAATTCAGCCTCAGTATGCTCCCACAACTTTTCCGTCACCCCCTCATCCCTCATCTTCGCCACCAGAGCTACTACCTTCGGCCCAGGGCTCTCGCACTGCGCATCGGGTGTGTACACCCCACTTCCATCACTTCCATCTGTGCCTTGCGCGATCGTGACGGGCCCTTTCTCCAGAGGTACCGCATTCACTGCATCCTGAGCTTGCTTCGCGGGCGGATATCTCACGCTTGTCGCCAGGAAGAGATGTCGTTCGCCAGACTCATCGTTGGGCATGTACACAAAGGGACCCACGATTGCCAAGACCGTCCGCAAGACGATGTGGAGCGCTGTATTCCCCTTCGCGAGGTTGGAGCGTACCGCTCCTGGGAAGTCGTGGACGAAGCTCACGTCTGGCGCTTGCTTCGAGAGGTGCTCGAGGGAGAGCGTGACCATTGATGTAATATGCCTACGTACAGCTAAGGGGTTGTTGGTTTTCCAGAGTGGCCAGTCGTTCAAGTCTGGCCATCCTTCTCTACCGCCGGCCAGGATGGAGACGACGCGGCGCAGGGCGGAGGCCCGCTGGAGAAGAGGCAGGAGGTTGACGATGAAACGGGTGCGGCTGTAGTAGGCAAGGGCTATGGCGTTACGGAGGTTTTCAGAGGTGACTAGGACCAGTCAGCTGGGGACAATGTATAGCTCAGAATGACACTTACTACGTACCTTCTGTTGGCGTCAGGGCGCCTTGACTGAGCACGAGCAAGTTGATGACGTCCTCCTTCGTTTTGATGACACGACATACATCGTCGACATTCTTCATGAGGCTCACGTCCACTTTGAGAAACACAAACTCGCCCTCTGGGTTCAGCGCTTTGCACTCTTTGGTGATGCGATCCGCGGACGCCTGCGACCGGCCGATGAAGTAGACGCGGGGTTGTATGGCATGCTTTGCAAAAGCTTTGAGGGTGTATTCGCCGATGCCACTTGTGGCGCCTACGAAGACGGCGACGAGGCCAGGAGGGAGAGCAGTGGGAATGGCGGCATTGGAGGTTTGGACGGCTTGGAAGGAGACCATTGCCGGGACTTTGGCTTAGACAGAATACATGTAGAGACAGCAAGTTGGAGACAGAGCTGTTCACACCGTTGCTATTTCCCAGATGAAGCGAGACAGAAGAGACCTGATGTGCGATATGCGAAGTACATGTAGGAAAGGAAATTAGCTGTGTACATACCGTGTCCAGCCATGGTCGTGGTCTTCGCATTCGCATTGCCAGGCTGCCAGCGCGAAGGCGCGGCTTTGTACGGGGGCTGAGTCCTGAGTCCTTGTGATCGGATAGGTGTCATGTGATACGAACACGAACGGTGGTTAGTGGGGGGTCAGAAGGCGCGCAGCTACCTGCTAGCGCCGTTGATTATCTGAACAATTTGGTGTATCACTATCACCCTGGCGACTCAAGAGTGCTGTATCGACGGATGGCAAGCACAGAGACAAAGGTACCACGCGGATGGGCAAGGTCGTACCCGGCGGCCATGGCAGCAGTCGCGAGCAACAAGCCTCCGAGCGAGACCTTGACTGCCTCGGCAGCCAGCACACGGCGGCCCAGCGATGGAGGGGCCAAGTTATCAGGTAAAGACCGCTGGATGTCCGACCTCCCGTTACGACTGGAGGCACCGAAGATGATGTCGACGAGTGAAAAGATGCCTCCACGTCAGGACAGGACTGAGGACTGAGGATCATGAACATGCGGAATGGCCCCTCGTACTCCACTCTCTACGGCTGTTTATCCAAGCTAACTACCAACCCGTTGCCTCTTATCTACGTCCCCACCTCACGCTTCTCAGCTTCTACGAACAGGCCTTGGTGCATCTGCCAATGCGACATAGGCGTTGAGTAACAGTGCATATGGCTGAAAACCATACCTGGCCGGCGGCGCCTGCGGGTGTGCCTATCAATGGAGGCTCTCGGGCCTTGGCCGGCGGATGTACAGACAGCCATAAGTACGATGTCTCTTCTTCCTCACATGCAAACTGCCAACCCGTCATTGCGCTTCTCCACCCCCCTCACTTGCTTGTGTTCGTTCTGTAGGAGGAAAGATGGGGCTCTTCAAAAGCGACCAGAAGCACGACGACGGCGCAATGCCGGTGCCTGGAACAGTCCACCTGGTGGACTTGGAGGGCACAATGGCGGCCAAGCATGCCAAGGGTGCTCGAAGAGACATTGTATTGGTGCCGGCGCCTTCGGCTGATCCGGACGACCCTGTACGTCGTACAGAGTCCTGCGGATGTTGATGTACGAGCTAATGGCAGCAGCTCAATTGGTCGCCCGCCCGCAAAGCATTGTCGACCACATGCATGGGCGTCTATACACTCATGGTCGGCATCGCCAGTGCAGCCATCTACTCTGTGCTGGAGCCGATCGCGGATGCCACAGGCTTGACGCTGGCTGACTTAAACGCCGGCACCGGCTACATGTTTCTGGCCTTCGGATGGGGTTGTCTGTTCTGGCAGCCTCTCGCGTTGCAGTATGGCAAGAGGCCGGTGTACCTCATCAGTATTCTGGCGACATTGGCGATCCAGGTCTGGGCACCGTACACGACAAGCAACAGCCAGTGGATTGCCAACAAGGTGCTGCAAGGCTTCTTCGGCGCGCCGATTGAAAGTTTGTGTGAGATCTCGGTTACTGACATGTAAGTTCACTACCACGGCATCGTGACTGACAACGCTGACCGTTCATATAGCTACTTCCAACACGAACGCGGGACATACATCGCTCTATATGCACTTCTGCTTGCCGGCTCGAACTTCTTCGCGCCTGTCATTGCCGGTTTCATAGCAGACGGCCAAGGTTGGAAGTGGGTGCTGTATTGGTGCGCCATATTCTGCGCAATCGGCTTCGTCTTCCTGTTCTTCTTCATGGAGGAGACGAACTACAGCCGCCCGGCCATCATTGGGCACGAGAACGAGCCGGAGGTCTCTGCATCCGCTTCGATGCTCACAGATGCAGACGAGAAGAAGTTGCCTCGCAGCCCGAATGTGGAGCCAGCCGAGCCTCTGCCAGAAACTGTATACTCTCGGAAGACCTACTTCGACAAGATCAAGCTGTGGCAGGCGGCTGACCTGCGCAAGCCTAACCATCTGCCAGGCATGGTAGCACGGCCGCTGATCTTCCTGACGTTTCCGGTGATTGCCTACGCCGGCTTTTCATACGGGTCGAACCTGGTCTGGTTCAACGTCCTCAACGGCACCGCTTCGCTCATCCTCGGAGGTTCGCCCTACGACTTTCCGGCCTGGGCCGTTGGACTATCATACGTTTCGCCCCTTGTCGGGGTGGCGATTGGCAGCGCATACACGGGCTACATCGGCGACCGCATCGTACTGGAGTTGGCTCGCCGCAACAAGGGCGTGCTGGAGCCTGAGTTCCGACTTTGGCTCTTCCTGCCATCTCCGCTATTGGTGCCCTTCGGCCTCATTCTATGGGGTGTCGGCGCCGCGCACGCCGTTCATTGGTTTGGCTGCGTTTTCGGTCAGTTGATATAATACCACAACAGTGAGTCTTCAGTGATCGAGGGCATTGCTAATACTGGTTGTGCAGCTATGGGCGTCATCGCGCTGACCAACACTCTCGGCATCCAGTTGTCTGTGTCGTACTGCATTGACAGCTACAAGGACCTTTCCGGTGAGGCCATGGTCACGGTGATCTTGGTGCGCAATACGATGAGTTTTGCGATCAACTATGGCCTAACGCCTTGGGTGACAAACCTGGGGTTGCAAAATGCTTTTATAGTTGCCGCTTTTGCGGGTATGGCGCAAGTTGCGACGTTCTTCCTCCTTGTCCGGTATGGGAAGACCTTGAGGAGACGGAGTGCAGCGCGGTACGCCGTGTATGTCGAGAAGATGGCGAGTAGCGGTATGATACATTGAGTAAACATATGTGGTACATTGCACAGCTAGATAGAAGAATAGACCCTAGATTGGCGGCCTTCTAGTGTCTCCTCACTGGGTTCCGGCACGACAGTGATACTAGCAGCACCGAGTACTACTGGGTGACTCGCTGCCTAACCCCACCACCGCCCATTCACAAAGTCTATTTGCGGACCTCTGAGCTGGTCAAGGCCCGTTCTTGAAAGCCTTTAAACAGCGCCGAGAGCAGATCAAAGTGCTCGTGTAGCAGGTTCGCGGGATCAAGGGAACGGACTTTGATGTTGTACTACTGCCCCATTGCGATCTAGGGAGATGCTCGGATCAAACGGCTGTAATGCTCGAGACGTGCAGGGGCTCGCAAGCAGCCGGTTCGCGATTTCAAATGAAAACATGGTATAACAGGGCACCCTCAATGCTGGTCAGACGAAGCATCACGGAAGTTGTTGTTTCTGTATTACTCGACAGCGTAGCTTCGACTACCGCGAGCCGTGAAATGCGAGGCATAGCAGCCTTAGCAGGCGACTTCGTCCAAAGAACATGAACTCACGGAATACAAGGTAGCCAGGGTCCCGACCGAAGGACCTCGCCCTCAGAAGAACGGGAGCAGGGTATCTCGCCACGCTTGGTCAGCCCGCTGCTTTGCCTGTTTCGGAAGACCAGAGCACTACCAGTAATTGCCTGGCGTTCAATGTCTTGTTAAGAGAATGAGGGTGGCGAACTGCATCAGGTGCACTGGAACGGCACTTGACGGGCGGAGACCAATTTCAACCAACAATCAATACAATGCAAGCGTGCTACATCGACATATGAACCGATACGTAGACAGGCAAGGTTGTTGCTCGCCGCACACGAAGGTCCCTATGTGACTTCGTCTGCCAATCGCTATGAGTATACACTTGCTCGTCTCGCCTCCCGTTCTCTCGCTCACTGTTGCGGGTCAACAACGGTGATGTACGGTGTTCACATGAGAAGAATAGACGTGCGTCTTCCTACCCTCCCTATCCATGCGCTCCAGAGATCTCGCTCGCAGCACTAACAATAGCGGCGTGCCATTTATGAGCCATGATCATGTAACCGGCATCGTTGGGATGCGTGCTGTCTGCCGTGCTGATGTCACTCATTGGGACTGCGGCGTGCATGTCCACGAACAAGACCTTTTGGCCGCCAGCTTTGGCCTTGGCGACCACGCCCGGCAGCGCACTGTTGTACGTCCTGACGCACTGCTCGACGTTCGCCTTGCGGTTGGGCAGAAGGCTGGAGACGATAACGACCGAGTTGGGGACTTCGGACTTGATGTAGGACAAGAAAGCCGACATCCGCTGAGGCATGCCGGAAACCTTGAAGTTCTGGACGCAGTCCTGTCAAGGCAAGATGGTTAGCACGGTGGGTCTCGCGAGCAGGTAAGGGTACGTACGTTGGTGCCCACATTAATTAAGATGACGTTTGGCTTGTGGCTGAGAATGTTGTTGTTCCGGAGGATCGAGTCGACTTGGCCAATCCTTTCTCCTGGATAGCCCTCGCAGGCGTTGTTCGACATGGTACCGCCATGCTGAGTTCCGATGTAGTTGACCGGATTACCAGCCAGCAGGGTCTCGAGATCCTTGCGATATCCATCGCCATCACTCGAATTGATCCCGAAGGTGATAGAGGCTCCGGTGGGCATGATGTTCAGCGTCATCCCTCCCTCGATCGAACGCTTCTCGACATTGAGGTAGGTCTCATCGATCTTGACCTCGGGCAGGACGCGTGCAATTGCCACTGTTGCGGTTTGGTCAGATACTTTGTCGAAGTTCGCGAAAGGAAAGCTGCACCAACCGTGAGAGACGCCAGTCAGCAACAGAGCAGTGAAGATTCCGAGCATCATGAAACTAGAGTTGAACGGGGTGTGTGTAATGCCTTGACTCGAGATATTTTACGCTGTAAATCTGGGGCTACTCAAGGAAGGGAGCGTTCTTTGTTTTGTGTTCTAGAAACGCTACGCCAAGATTTATAGTCCAGCACCCATTGTTCCCAGAGATTCGGTCAGCTGTGAACAGGCAGCTCGGTTCAAGACAAAGAGGTGTGAATGATGAAGTCCAAGACCCTTGCTGCGTCCGTCGAGCGGCTTAGGTGCCTCTCATCCGCGCGTGCCACAGATGAAGTTTTCCTACAACGCTCTGCGGGTTTGTCGTAGTTTGTTGTGCCGAGAGCTGTCACGCTCACACCGTATAGCGTGCTTGCTAAGTGACGGCGATGTCGTAAAACGGGTCATGCGATGCGATGTTGATACCGGCATCCATCAGCGTCACCTCTTTCATGCGCGAACTCGAGTGCAGATTCACTGCCGAATCGTGATGCTGGCAAACGTCCTCTTACCTAGGCGGTGTCAAGTGCGGCATCGTGACCGTACCACCACCTGCTGACACCCCTTTCGCCGAAAGATGAGAGGCGGCGATCTTGCCAACAGCCGCATGGCAGGTCTGGACTCTGCCGTTGCAACAACTGCCTTCGAAGAATGGGAAAGAAAGCTTGCCCAATAGGCACTAAAATGACCAAGGAAAGAGCATCCAGAGTTTGGTGCTAGTCGTCCCCGCTGGTGTCGTCAAAGTGCCAAAGCCTGGCCATCGCATAGGTATCGCCACAACTCAACTTACTCGATCCGCTTTTCAGCCACAGATCAGTACCTCCACAGCTCAAATGTTGACCTGAGCCCTGGAGGTAACGACTGGCCGAGCACAATTGCGCTGCGAGAAGCTCGGTGGAAACGCCTTTGGCCCGCAGTGTCAGGCAGTCCAACGAGGAGGACCAGAGGTCACGTTGGACAGCCTCGACTAGCGAAGCCCCTCGTTCGAGAGCTTGCGATCAGCGATATGTTGCTCATGGTCCGTACCCTATTAGTGTCTGACGGAGACAGCGAAGCTTCTTCCGGGCGCTTGTCGTCTCTTGGTCAGCACAGGAGCGAGTGGAGTGTTTCCGTGGTGTCATTGAATGTTACCTCCTGGCCTGCTAGCAAAGAGGTGCATGAGAGGTCTTAGAAGTTCAGAAACTCGGATAACGTATTTGGCGGCTTCGCGCGCTTAGCGCTACATTTCTTGCGGGTGAATACTAGGTACTAGGTAAACCCCGATGAGCTCACTGAGCTGGGCATTCCCAGGACCCCACGGTCCCCACCGCAAGAAATGTACCTTAGCGCTTAAGCGCAAAGCCGGTCAAATACAATAGTCGTTCAGGCGGGTTCTCCAGCCAATATCATCGGATCATCCCGGTCTGCCCCTCATCGATGCCTACCACCTCACTACCTTGAGTTTTAATGCTGAATTGATGGACCTCTTCCACGAAGCGCAAATACGGGGTATTCCGCTCTCTCGAAATCCGCGCAACTCCGATCTCTGTTCGGGGGCGACGAGTGCATGCCCGGTGAACGCCACACTCTATGATATCATCTGTACAACCTCGCCTCCTGGCTGAGGCTCGTTGTGGCACCAGACGCTCGGTCTGATACTTTGTCGCAGACTTGAGTCCTCCACCTCAGCTTAGGCATTTCTTTCGCAATGGTACACATCGGAGGAGGCGCGCGACCGTTCGTGGAGCTCGACAGGAAATACAGCAACGACCATGCCCAGCTTACCATGGTCTTCCAGGCAGTGGAGTTCACTCTTTCGGCAAAACCCTCGGATCTCCCAGCATTCGACGGCGCCCTCACGTATGGAGAGTGCGTCGACACCATCAGCAACATGGCTACTGCTGGGGTGCAAGCATACCATGATGCGAGTCGAGCGCTTCCCATAGGCGTTGCTCGCCCTTTCTGGGACACTATGGAGAGACTGTCCGCTTCTGCGACCTTGACGCACGCACTTGTAGTCGAGTACTTTGCGCACTGTCCCAAGTATCGGCTTCATCTGAACGACACAGGCAATGTGCTTGTCGACGGCCCGTTTCGAGGACCGACACACCTCATGGAACCTTTGGTGCTAAGAGAACTCGATCTACCTCCGGCTGCCCCACTGGTAGATGCGTCAACTGTGTTTCTGGCGGAGTATGACCTGAAAGCCACAGTGCTGCACGGCCGGGTCACTGTCGGCAATAGCGATGCCGCATTCTTCTTCAAGCCGAGGGTCTACCTCCGAGAGCCCGACTTTGACCGTGAGGTCCGCGTGCTTACGGCTTTGCATAGTATGCCTGATGTGCCTCGCTCACCGTATTTTGCGGGATGTGTTACCTCGAAGAAGGGAACGACCGTGCTGGGACTCCTGGTTCAATGGATCGACGCCACGAAACTTGCGGATACGAGCATAGAGCAGAGAAGCATGTATATCCCGAAGTGGCGGGCGCAGGTGCGTGCCACGCTGGAGGTCTTACATGAGCACGGTGTGATCTGGGGCGATGCCAATGCGTGGAACATTCTGATTGATCGACGTGGCGACGCCTGGGTCATCGACTTTGATGGAGGATGTAGGCCAGACGAAGAGTTAGTGCCGAACGAGGCGAATGCAGCGATTGAGTTACGCGCTGTGGATCGCCTGTTTGAAGCGATTGCGTTGTTGGGGCCCGATGAGTCGCAGCACTTGGGTCGGTTCGACTAAGATTGTGTCACGACAATGATGGCTCGTGGGAAAGCTCATGCTGACAGAAATCGGTACTACAAACAGGTGCCATGCTCTACGAACGCCGGCTTACCAGGAAGCTCATGTCCGAGGCAGAATCTCAGGTTGCTCTACGCGAAGTGTGCCACCTTGACACCAGAGTATGTGCCAGTCGGACTCGATCCTCTCCATACGTATGCAAGAACCATATGCTGCGCCGATGACTATAAGCCATTGGTCGAGTGCTGACAGATATTATCACATACGACGAACCTTTATGCTTTCTCGACTTCGGCATCCCCTTCGCTATCGAGTTCAGCCGGCCGGGAGTAGTCGCCCGGCTTCTGGCTGCCGCTCGGGACCCAGAAACGCCTATCAATCCGCGTGAAGAGGAACAGGTAGACCACCACGATCTCGAAGCCAAACATAATGATATAGAAGGCAGCCTTGGAGTCGTACCATGTGGGCTCGGAGGCCGGTCGTGCTGCTGCCCAGGCTGTAGCAGTGCGGAATCCTGCGATAAAGTTGCCGAAGAAGACCGCCACTTCGAGAATGGTCACTTTGGCTCTCATGGTTCCTGAGCCGAAGGCTTCGCTGTCTGGTGCACGTGGTAGCAGCAAGGATAGCAGCAGCACGCCGACCGAGACGACGTTGAAAATCAGCATCTGCCCAACTAGGGTTAGCATCACTCTCGTAGAAGGCGGCCGCGTCGCTGGGGACCAAGAGTAAGATCTAGGTCGTCTTGGACAGTGCTTCGAAATCGCGGATCTTGCCTTAGTGTCGGCTAGAAACTAGAGCTTGCTCTCCGAAACGCAGCCGACGCCGGGAATGACACGTTCTCACTGATGACTTACGTATAGGATACCGCCTCGCTGCATCCAGTGTGCGACGGATCTGAGGGTCGTGCTGAGGGTGTAGACGGACAAGATGGTGAAGGCTATCACCAGCAGGAGCGCAAAGACGAGTATCACGTACAGCACTGATAGGGTCTTGTTGAGCCGTCTGTTCCAGCCGAGTCTAGGGTATGTGGCGCGAAGGACCCGCTGGCAGAGAAGCAGAATGACGACGTAGACGACGACGATGCCCGCGTTGGTGAAGATCTGATCTGCGAGTGCGAGGCGAGGGTTGGACGGCCGGGTCGCCCATGCGAGCCGCAGCACGCACGTAATAACCCGCGCCATGCAGAACCCGAACATGGCCCA
The DNA here is from genome assembly GCA_035135055.1 of Oleoguttula mirabilis. Lineage (NCBI taxonomy): Eukaryota > Fungi > Ascomycota > Dothideomycetes > Mycosphaerellales > Teratosphaeriaceae > Oleoguttula > Oleoguttula mirabilis. The sequence continues at coordinate 44,039 of JAVFHQ010000041.1, read as the reverse complement.
CGAAATGAGGAACTTGTGCCCTTTGCGGCGGTTGAGTTGGAAGATGGCCATGTTTGCGACGGCGCCGGTCAGGTACATGAGGAGGAAGATGGCAGTGGCGGGTATGTCCTGACTGACTGTGGGGCGGCCGCCGACTCCTGCGACGTTGGGGATGTATGGCGGCTGGAAGCAAGTTAGCCTCTTGTGTTTGAGTGAAGGCAGATGTTGTCGAGCGCACCCCGGCGTTAGCGGCACTTGTTTGGGCCATGTCGTCGAGTCCTTGGCTCTCGTTGCCGGATGGTAACTGTTGTTCTGCTGTCAATTGTGGAAGTGGAGTAACTACAGCGGTAATGACGAGTTCGTGGAGAAGAAGAGGGGACGGCACATCGTTGTCATATATAGCGGTGGATGTACGAGAAGCTACTGTGCGATCCATAGGATTGCTGAGCATTCGGGCTTGCGGCCTTTTTGCTGTCCGAGCATACCTCTTTCGTGAGACCCAGGTCACAGGATTATCGAGACAGCCAGCCCTCTCCGGAACGTGGCACCGACGTTAGGTACTGAAGAACACTACGCCTTATTGTCATCCTCCAGGACTCCGGTAGTCATGTTGCGGACCGAATCGAACGGGGTTGTAGCATGGCTAGCAGCCGCCCAGGCAAGTCAGCGTCTTGCTTTCCGTCTATTGGCCTGCGGGCTCAAGATCTCAGAGATGGCTCGTTGCGACAACAGAATTGACAATATCTCGGACCTGAGCTGATCCAGTTGGCCCCGTTTCGGCTTTCGTTTTCGGGCCAAGACCGCCATCGCGGAAGACAAAGTCGCCGAACCACCGCAAATCAACCACACGACTGCAATCGGCGCCGCAACGAAAACTACCGACTGACAGCCTCGCGTGTTGTGGCAGGAAAACCATGGTTGCAAGAGTTGCCGGTGAAAGAGTTGGTCCGGCAGGGAAGAGCTGCAATGAATAGAGCGGCAGTCCCGATCGCTGGTTCTCTCGCAACTCTCTAGCAAGGCATGTCGGCAAACACCGCAAGATGCGGTATTCATGGAAGTCGAAGACAGCAGATTCATGCCAGATCTGCTCGGTACGAGCTCGGACATGTGAGCTGCAGGTGAGTACAACGACGACTGCGACCGCGGTGCAAAGGACGTCGCGGGCACGGATATGGCATCTGGAAGAAACTCTTTCGAGCCGTGGATAGCGGTGCATCGCCTAGCTGAAGCTTGGCTGCAGAATCTCTGATCTCGTGTGTCCTGTAGCACCGCCGCAGATGGTAGATGGCTCCGAGGACCAAGGAAACGATCATGACTTCGACTTAGGAACTACAGATCCGACGGAGACAAGCCACCGGTCACCGTCTCCAGCTAACCGACGATGGTATGCTCCGTTCCGACGAAGATGGGGTTGCTACTCCTCCGAGCTCTTAGTCCGCCTAAGACACAACGGAGCTCGGCTTCGTGGATGTTGATGCCTCAAGGGAAGTCGTGGTCACCATCGCAGCACAAGCTTCATCGTTACTGTCACTGTGTCGGTTGAGATAGAATTGAGATAGAAGGATGATCTTTGGAAACCATTTGCGCAATCGACTGGACAACCTCCATTATGTGGTCATCTGTCTCGTGACTGCGGAACATTCACTTCCAAAGCGGCTGATTTAACGAGACTCAGGGCCAGACTCTTCCACACCCCTACCGATACAGCCTGGTGGGTATAGCGAACCGTCTACTCGAACTGGGCGAGCTCTATGCTTCCGCCCGAGGTGTTGCCAACTTGGTGAACGAGGTCACGGGCACGGATCAGGAACTAAGTCTGCTAGTTAGCCAAACGCCCAAGAGCTGGTTGAGAAGCCACTGCTCTGGAGTGTCTGTCCGTCCAATGCCCTCAACCACGGAGACAACCAACAGTTTGCTCTCGAGTTTGTCACCTACTTGGAAGCTTGCCAAAACCAGACCGGACGGTACGTATCACTGCGCCCAATCCTTCCGGCCAGCTTCTTCCCTGATCGAGTACTTGACTTGCAGGGTCCAAGCGCGGTTGCATCCTTGCTACTTGCCAGCAGTCGCAAGACGTACGGCTGTGGCGCTTCTACGCAAACAGTCAACCTTGGCTTAACGACAACACTGATGTGAATTGTTGAACGATGCAGACTGCTGCAGATCGGACAGGGGGAGACTTCGCACGCCAGGCATCTACAGCAACTGGATTCGATGCTTTAGGAACCGTGGTTATCGATGCGACAGCCTTCGGTGAAGTTGTGGTACAATGACAATCCGACGAGCGTGCCATTGTTGGTGTTGCACTGCTTACGTTCGCATGGTATCATGAGAGCCGGGGAAAGGCGAACAGCTCGTGCGGCTTTCACGCTTGCATCGTGTCCTTCAGGCTTGTGGAGAAGCAGTGGCCTGTCGCGAGTAAATCGGACGGGTGGGCTTGGCTCGTGCTACGCTCATGAGTGCTAATCGCAGAGGACTATTTCGAGCTGCTGCAAGGGCCGGAGATTTCTGACGAGGGAGCGAACCCTCGCCGGCTAGTGACACAGCCTTTGAGCTTCAAGCCCACTGCTCCTCTTGTCCATGGTACGGCAAGAGTGAGATGAAAAGAGAAGCACTGTGTTATACTGAATGGCTGGGTTATCCACGGGGGGAGCTTCGTGGTGGGGTTCAAGTACGGCCCGGTATAGATGTGCTCATCGCCCCAATCCATCAGAGCGTCCCAATTCCCGCAGACGTGCGTGTTGTTCGCGCTGAACGGGCCAAGAATACCCTCGAACCTCCGCTCGAGTGTCGGGTCGGCATAGCATACGACGGACTGGCGGAGGTACTCGGCGCAGTGGTACATGTGGTCGAATTGAAGCTCGTCGGGCTTCCTGCCCACGTCGACGTCGGTGATGGCTTGATGCATAAGCCAGTGTTCACGACTCGTCAGTTTGGAGTATACACTTTGAGTACTGGGGAAGCCTGGGGCGTGGTCGGACGTACGACGCAGTGCAATTGGTGGTATCCTGCGACGCCGTAGAATTTGTCTGGTCGGCTGTCGAACGCGACTCGTCCATGCCGTGCCCCGTGCAGCACGTCATGCCATGCTGGCTAGGCATCTTCGGCTCGGAACATAAAGGAGTCGTCTCGCTCGAAGAGGACCGTCTTCTTCTGGACTGTTGCGCACACGGCACATCAGCTGGGCTGAACATACGATTGACAGGAGAAAGACGGCAGGGAAGACTTACACTCTGGTCCCATCATAGGCGGCTCGACGCCATGCGAGTGGGTCACGGGTGCTCCTGCTTGGTCGATGGCGCACCCGAATGTGCTCCGGAAGGCTGTCCGTTACCGTACCGCGACGACGAGGAGAATGGCGGAGGTGGTTGCCAGTAAGACGTTGAGTGTTAAGCTGAACCTGTGGCCTCTTCGGCTTGTGTGTGGTGATGGGTGGCCGGCGGTGTCTGTGTCCTCCCATCGCTCGCAGCCGGATAGGAGGCGCTGCCGTTTCTCGACGTCGACAACATCGCTGGAGGAGCCTCGTGAGGACATGCTGGCTGCTCTATGAGAACGAGCCTTGAAGTGAGTTGAATCTTCGAACGGGAGCAGGCAAGATTGCAAGCGGATGGGTATTCGAGCATTCGTAGAAGTTCTAGCAGGAAATCACGAGAGTTGGCGGGATGGAAGAGTGGGCGACCCGCGAGGACACTTTGAGTAGGCCGATCTGCCACCAGGTCAAGTTACTGTACGCCGATGGGGTCCCCATCCACATGATTGCCTAGCAGACGGTCAAGACCCTCGGCTCGGCACGAGCACGTCGCACAAGCGTGAGACACTAGTCGGACGTTCGAATAGCTGTCCCCTCGGCTGAGCGACTCTTACGTCTTACTCCGTCACTGCGTCAACAGCGAGGATGATGCCCCCAGGCCCGCGCTTTTCGGTGTGACAGTCCGCTTCAGCTTCATCAGCGGCAGGACGGTACAAAAGGCGAACGTGCGGGTGAGGCGTGTCCAAGTTTTGCAGAAGCATCCTGAGGATCATGTGGCATCCGACTCTTCTCAGACCGACGCACTACGCAGTAGTAAGGCTCGTTATTCCATAAGACCATGCCCACGATTCTCCGCCGCTCGGTTGATCATCCCGTGCAGCAACTTCACTCTCTTATCGTCCATCGCACTACACTATGGACGTACGGCGCCGCAGCATGAGTGCTGCACCACACTACCAACGGTCCCATGTCACACAAAGCCCCTAAGCGCTGGCATTAGCCGCATACTAGGGTCTCGTTCAAGGTATTCCCACAGCATGCCCTGCAACCTCTTCGATACCCTGCCAGCCCCAGGGACGGCCAAAGAGGAGCAAGTTGCGCGGCCAAACGGGTCGTCGAATGGATGCTGGCCCCCAGCAGCGCAGGTACTGTGAAGATTCTCGGGAACACCAATGAACCTGCACCATGCCACGCTGCCGTTGTTGGCGCGTATCCAGGGCAGCTCTCGAACCGACATGACGTAGAGCAAGACTCCGATTGCCCAAGCATCGGCTCGCTGCCGATCATATGTGCGACTCTCGAAGGATTCCGGTGGCGCGTACGGCGGGGTGTGAGTGTCGCCGGGGAATGCGTTGGCCGTGGCATCGGCGTCCCTCGCTTCGAGACAGCCGGCATATGTCGCACTGCCGAAGTCCACCAGCTTGACGTGCCCGGCCGAGTCGAACAGGACGTTCTCAAGCTTGACGTCTCCGTAAGCGATGCCTTTTCCGTGCATGTGTCCGACGGCCTCCACAATCTCCAGGAAGATGCGCTCCACGTCGGCAGTGTCGAGATCCCAAACCTCGGCCGCAAGACGCCGGTTGTGATAAGTGGTCGCGATCCACCACGTACCCGTCGAGGGATCGTTAATCAACTCCTGCGTCTCGGCAATGCCAGCATGCCCAGCAGCTAGCTTGCCAATGTGGTGCTCGAGCTTGATGCATTCCTTCAATGCATCCCGGCGTGATGAGTCCGCGGCAATAGGTGGGAACTCCTTAACAGCGCTGAGACCACCGTCAATGTTGCGCCGGACTAGTCGAACGGTGCTAGAGCCACCGTGGCCAATCACTCCGAGATCTTCGCCCAGATCAGTCGGATTGCCCGTGATGGAAGGCGCAATCTGAGTATAGTTGAGGGTACAACGAGAGCGCCGGAGCCGATCCGATAATGTTGACTGGGCTGATGCGGCGGTGGCAACGTTAGGCTGCAGGATACACAGGCATGTCAATAGCCGGGTTGTGATAGTACTGAGGTACATGTCGAAAAGCTACCTTTTGAATGAAGTCGCTGATGGGGAGGTACTCAGATTGCACAAAATGGGAGGGACGGTCTAGAGGCTGCAAGTTAACAAGAGGTCAGCAGACGTTGACCGCTCCAGGGTTCGTCAGAGTCAGCTGCGTAACCAGTTGGACCGACCGTAATCTTGCCCGAGCTCCACCAGCCTCTTGACTTGTCCATACATCTTGCGTCATTGACCACAGCGTGCGGTATGCAGGCATGCCGGCCAACCAAGAACCCTCCACGAACGTTGCACGGCTCTGTGGTGACCTTATTTCATCCACTGTGGGACGTACGCTAACGGGTCCTCCGCTCCTCGCTCACCTGCCCGAGAGGGTAAGAGACAGCGACGTGCGTGGACTGTGTCGTGTGCCTGCTGGCGGTATGCTTCAGGATGGCACCGTACTCCAACCGGTAGTTGATGTGCATCCCAGCTGAGGAGACCGACCGAGGCAACAGTGACCGGTGACGGACGGCGGGCCAGCAAGACGAGCTACTTATAGGAGCTCCCGGCCGCCTTTGCAAAGCTCGAAGAAGCATCACTCCAGCACCTTCATCCAGCACCTTCACTCAATACGTGCATACCGAGTCCAGTCTCGTCTAGCTGTGCACGTCATCTCGTTTACTCGCTTCTAACATGAAGATCCCCAGCGCCTGCTCGCTCCTGGCGGTAGCTGCGGTGGTGTCAGCACTCCCTGCGATGCGTAAGTTTATAGTCTGGTGTTCTTCAGGGTACCAGAGAGACTGATAATCGGAATTAGAGAAGAGGGAGACCGATATCTACCACGCCACGCGCATCGCTGAGAAGCGTGCTCCGGAAACCGATATTTACCTTCAGGGTACCAAAGAGACTGATAATCGGAATAGAGAGGAGAGAGACCGTTATCTACCACGCCACACGCATCGCTGAGTAGCGTGCTCCGGAAACCGATATTTACCACGCCACTGCCGTTGCTGAGAAGCGTTCTCCCGAGACCGACATTTACCACGCCACGGCGGTCGCCGAGAAGAAGCGTGAGACCGACATCCATCACGCCACGGCTGTGGCGGAGAAGCGTGCCCCGGAGACGGATATCTACCATGCCACGGCTGTGGCGGAGAAGCGTGCCCCGGAGACCGACATCTACCACACCACAGCCGTTGGCCGAGAAGAAAGCGTGCCCCAGAGACCGACATCTACCACGCCCACAGCCGTCGCGGAGAAGCGCCGTGCGTAGAAAACCAGCGGCTGCGAACCCTAGGCCCGCGTTCCTCAAGGGTTTGAAGGGGGGGCGTGTAGCGGAGGCATGGATCCCCCCCCTGGTTGCGTGTGCAGCGTTGGGGGGCCAGCAGGGTCAGGAGGTGGCGGGAACCGGGAACCGGGTACGGAGGGGGTGTGGGTGTGGCACGGTGTCAAGGTTTGTCCAACAGTGGCGCGCCGCGCGGGCGGATTCTTCGGAACTAATTGGATAGGGGGCGGCGAGCTTGTTCCTAGCCGTCGTTGGTTCCGTAGCTAGGTACCACTTAGAAGAAACCCGTCGGTTAGAGGCTCTGATGAGGTGATGCCACGGGTCGCGCTGCCCTCTCGTATGGCGTCTCGGCCTCTTTTGGGTGCAATTCTACGTATACATATGTGTGTGTGGCCCGGGTTTGAGCCTACCCGGTCCTGGTAGCGAGGCTGCAAGCCCGGGGTGTGCGGTCGTTTTTTGCGGAGATGCCGTTCGGAGGATGGGGCATGGAAAGTTGTATACTACCTGCGCTACTAGGAGGTAATGGCGGAGCGGATGTCTGTTGGCCCCGTTGCCACTTCTCGGCTGTGCGAGTTGCGATGGAGGTGGACCGGGGTGTCGTGCGTCCGGATGGGTTGGGGATAAGAAGGAAGACGCATGTACAAGCACTGCAGTGCCACCCTTGCTAGGAAACATCGGCGCAGTCTCATCTGGCAGTTGGATTTCCTGTACAAGCCCGCCCTACCCTACATACCCCAAAAAGGCCCGTCAGGCCCTCCATCCCTGCCATGCCATGCCATAGCCGCCATCCACACCCACCCACCATACCCAGTCTCCCCGCGCACGCACGCACGCACGTAAAACAAACCCCACTGCACTGCACGGCACTCACGACCGAGTAGTCCGCTTCTTAGCACTCTTCCGCGCCTCCTTCTCCTTCTCCTTCTCCAGAAACTTCTTCTGCTCCCCACTCGTCATGCCGCTCAGCCGCTTCTCCCGCTCCTCCTTCTTGGCCTTGTCGCCCACCGTCTTGCGCTCCTCGGCCTTCTCGTCCTCGTCCACCTTGCGGATCCGGGCCTGCGCTTCGTCGCGCGTGCTGCGGATTTTGCGCAGCGCTTCGGGCCGGAAGTGCGCCGTGCTGACTAGGTGGTCCGGCAGGCGGAGGAAGGCGGCGAAGAGGGAGGTGCTGGCGGGTTGCGGGTTGAGGCGCATGGAGAGGGAGATGCGCTTTTTGGGGAGGGTGTCGTTGAGTCTGCGGTGGTGGGAGTTTATGTGTTAGCTGGGACACAGAGTGTTGAGAGTGATGGGATGTAAGCGTACTTCTTGGGCGCGTCGATCGGTTGGTCGGTCACGATGAGCGCCTCCAGGTCTTCTCCGGCATCCGTGATGGCCTTGACGAGATCTGCCGTGAGCAGCGCTTCGGTGACCTCGGCACTCTCGCTCATCACCGTCGCCCACGCTGGCAGCTTCGGGTGGTCCTTCGTCGTTGTCAAGCTGACATCATACCGGTCATCCCGGAGCTGCTTCATCTTGTCCTTGTGCACGACCGCCCACACAAAGCCGTCGTAGGTGCTGTCCCTGCTGCCCGGCCCAGCGGCCGACTGCGCCTGCGAGGAAATGAGCGTCTTCTCCTTCCCGTCGAAGCAGTAGATGGTCGCCTCGACTCGTTCTGTCGGCGCAGGCATGCTCTCGATGAAGAAGGCCGCGAGCACGTCGAACAGCCACTTGAAGGGGTTGTAGCGCGGGTAGAGCGTGAGCTTCACATCCAACCACGCCACATTCTGCCGCCCGGTCGCATACGTAATGTACTCCCCCTTACTCTTCTCCCGCAGCATCTCCTCGGGAACATCCGTCGAGCCGGCAACCTTCTTCGCCAGGCCCGATGTCTGGGCGTCGGTGAGCTTCGGGCTGGGCTTGCCGCCGCCGAAGCCGATGCTGGCGAACTCGCTCTCGAGCATGGGGAGGTGCGTCGCGGCCCATTGTTTCGCGCGGTGCCGGTTGGCGCGGCTGCCCCAGAGGTTGACGAGGATGACGACCAGGAGGCAGGGCAGGATGACGAGCTCTTGGTAGAAGTCGGCGATGGTGACGCGCTCCCACACGCGGTACCACTTGGTGAAGGGGCGGCCGGCGGCCGAGAGGTGCACGTTGGAGATGCCGGCCGTGCCGGTGGCGGCGGCGGCGGCGGCGGCGGAGGAGAGGGTTGCGGCGTGGGAGGGCGCGACGGGGGAGGCGGCGGTCGCGAAGTCGGCGAAGTCTGGTGGAGGTGGAGCTGGTCAATGGCTGGGATTGGGGGGGAGTGGGAGTGTGCGTACCGGCGTCGACGTCCGACGCGACCGACGTGACAGACGACTTCGCGCCGCCGAAGAACTGCTGCAAGTATTCGGCCATGCTTGCACGACGACCACGACGACGACCAATGGGTGCGGGCAAGGATGGCGTGTGGGAGGGAAAGTCACGGTCAAGGCCACGTGCGAACTGCACCTTCGGGGAAATGCGAGCACGGCGAGGTCATGTCGGATGTCGGATGTCGGCGTCGGCGGAACGATCGCCGGCTGGGGTTGGCGAACCTCCACTTCCTACACTTCACCCTTCTCACACCTCACCCTCCCATCGACATCTCACTCTTGACTCTACTTACTACGTGTGCCCTCGGTCTCAAATCACTCGCCTTCCGCGCAACGGTCTGGCGGTGGAGGCAGTATTTCAATTGAGAGCCGGACGGTGGCGGCAGTACAGTACACTGCTGCCCATGCACACAGAAGGCGGAGCTCTACCTTCGGATGCACGAGCTCTTGTCACAAATCGTCTTTCTCATCCGCTGCCTGGAGGCACGTAAAGGCGATGGCACGATGGATTCGAACCAGTCCATCTCGACCTACGGGGGTTTCGGCACGGGCAATGTTGGGTCCTTCAGGGTGTAGGCGGAGGTCTAAGTCCGTTTGACCTGGACCGTGTCTTGCTTCCGAATTGGAGGTGGGATTATCCGCTGTGAGGAGAAGCGAGCGTGGCATCATCAGGTAGAATACACAGCAGGCTGCCTCTATCCTGATAGTCTACATATAGAGACGCCCTTTGCGCACACTTTGCGCTCCATCAAAGGACGCGATCGCCAGTCGGCCAACATCGGCGCTAGCCTCGACATCTCCATACCGTACCTTCAGGTTCGTCAACAGCTTCGCCCGTTCCGACGCGGCCAGCAATGTGCCACTTGAGGGGACGGCGATGTATGGGTTATATTTCGTCGCCAAGCTGGAGATGTTAAGCATGATATCTGGTGCCTGACTTAAATAGCAGCCAACAAGCGGATGGCTCAAGCCGGCAAGAACCATCACCGTAGAGGCTATGGTGAGCGCGACGAACCAGCCTTGATGACAAACGATGATATCGTGACTGCTGCTCTGTGTCCCAGTAGTGTTGGAGGAGCCTGCGAGGAAAGGGCTCGTCGCGTTCGGCAGGGTTCCCTCCATCTTGGCTGTGTCCGGGGTCATACCACCTGCGATTGCATGGATACCATTCAAGCAGCTCCAGTACGCGTTCATTAGCTGACCCAGTCTGTCTGCGTAATCTCTGGCAGTGGGGTTCGTCGGGAGGATATCGTACCCGACCACGGACTGGCCGGCGGGGATCCTCAGGTGCAATAAGATAGTTTTGCACCACTGTCGGTTCCGAAGCATGACCGGAATTGGAGCTGACAAACTGGGCGGTGCACGTAAACCAAACTGCATACCCGCCTGACCCGTGCAGATCCAGTAATGTATACCCGGGTTGTGGATGGGCGAGTCGTGAGCGGCGAAGCTTCCGGTGAGCGCAAGGAGACGAGGCAGGACAGACGGTTGCCACCTCGACGTATGCCGTTGTAATCGTGCATCTTGACGCGCCTGTAAAGCCCCACAAAGCTTACGTAAAGTCACATGGGCTCAGATCGTCTGGATGGGCCCTAAGCCTCTGTGTGCTGTTGTCATTCGACCACATTTGGGCTCCACTTCCTTGGGCCAAGTCGAAGTGAGTGTCTTCCGGAGATAGGATCTCCGTTCGTGAGTCGCTGTGGGAAGCCGGGCAGTCGAGGTAGAAGTATGTCGTTTCTATGGCCATGGCGAACTCGATCGAATTAGACTGCGACGAGCCGGACAGCGGGACGCCGACGAGCGACGAATATACGTTCTCACCATCACTGACACTAAACCAACCCCGCCCATCCGCAACAGACGGCTCTTCGTAGTTTTCTATCATGGGTATCTTGACGTTGCTCCAGGTGCTCGAGCGAGGATCGTTTAGTTGCTGCACCAGCGAGTAGCGACGCCAGGGACAAGGTGTTGACTACCCCAAAGGTGGATGTGCGGCTCGAGTCGTCCAACCCATTTCAGGTTGCCCCTCGGTACCATCCAAGTGAATGACGCTGGCTCGGTTTTGACCGCAGTGCCGACCGTCATGAGTCGACAAGACGCTTGGCCTCCAATCGGTGACAGTGCCCAGACTAGGACAAGGGCCGGTCCTAAGGTGCTGACCATGCGCAACTTGAGTTGCGAGGTAACAGTGCTCGTGAGCGAGGTGCTACCGGCCAGGATGTCTAGGACACCCACGCGCGCTCCCTTCTCCATACGCCAAAGTAGCGTCGCATGCGCAGCTCGTCCTACAACGCACGCGAAGAGGATTGGAAATACGCTGGGGCCCTGTCAACATGTGAGCTTTTCACGTTCAGCTTGATTTGTCGTTGACAGGTATGTTCGTACCTATTTCGTCGCCTGTAAGAGTGCCCTCCGTCCTATGCCAGTGTGGCTCCGTCGGAGTTCGATCGTAATGGCGGACTGTGGAGGCCAAAAGCAAGGAAAGAGAGCGACAAGGCCAAAAAGCACGGCATCACCGGCCCAGATCCGATGCGATGGAGGCAATGGTGGGGTTTGACCGATTTGGGTGACGTTGGCCAGCCCTCGTGGAACCTGTTCAGTTCGCCCAAGGAGAAGTCGCGGTCGGGTGTGCAGTCGTGACGAGAGGTCCAAGAGGCTCCATCTGGATCTCCACCGGGGTTGGGTCTGCGCTGACGTGTGCAGCGTGTCTTGCTGGCTTGCCATGCCTTGTGATATGTACCCGCAGTGGATGGAGCTTTAATAAGGAATCGACAGGATAGCTTCGAGTGCGCAGCGGGATGAGTATGATCGCCTGCAGCACACGGAGAAGGCTGGCCCCCACCCCTTCATACTATAGTCCTGACAATACGCAGCCTGACAGTGTGGCTTGGACAGCGAGTGGGCGTATAAACACGCCGAGCAGACGCGGGACGTCTGTGGGTGGCGACCCTGCAGCGGCGCTCATGCGTTACCTGCAAGACGACCTACAGGATGTCATGGTGTAGAGAGTCTGCAGTCTGCGGCAGCAGGCGTTCTGGGGACACGCGAGCAGTGCGATGCGCCTTGGAGAAAAGGTTGCCTCGAAGACCCGCCATGTTTCATCGTGTTCGGGAAACACGAGGAGAGCACCTCCAGACGGGACCATGGTATTGCGGGCGCACAGTGCCCACGATCGCCAGGGCCAGATCGAAGCGGGAGAAGGCGAGATGAGATGATGTATCTCCTACATGCGGAACCCAAGCCTTGGAAAGAGGTGACTGAGGGAGACCGTAGCAGTGGTCTGACCTCTCCCGAAACCCTCGGCCTCCGCTTCGGCCAGAAGCTCGGTCTTGGCGGGGCTGGACTCACCTCACGAGTCACACGATACACTTCCAAGCACGGTACTCTCCTCCCAACATGACACCAGGTAGGCGACGACACGCACCGAGCGAAAGACTGTTCCCGTTGCCACCCGTGTGCTCGTTTGCAAAGCAACCTTCACCAACAACAGCATCCCGATGCGGTGTTGCTTCCCCTTCCCAATCAGGTAGCTACCTTACCTTAGCTTTCCTGCCTCCATCTCCACTCCACCTTAACGCGGCGGCATGCATGCTTCCGCCTTCCTCGCCGCCCTATCTGCATCCTCACTTGGACTTGCACTTGTCCTCGACGCGTCCGTTCTTCGCCCTACCCTTTTGCATATTCAAGTGTTCACCTATTCCCCTAAATCGCTGCCTAAGCACTATCTTTCCTTGTCCCTAGCACGTCCCAACATCATTTCTTTCCCACCATGTCGCGCGAACACCCCCATCTGCCCCGGCAACGCCAGCCAGCCAACCTCCCCTCCGAGACGTCGACCAACTCCTTCTGGCACACGGAGCCCTCGCCCCTCCTGACCGCCCACCGCTCCACCCGCAACCTCCCGCAGACCGCCGATGTTGTTGTCATCGGCAGCGGCATGACCGGCGCGAGTGTGGCCCACCATCTCCTGGCCACCAGCCATGGCGCAGACAGCACGAGCGGAAGCAAGAGCGGCCTCAACGTAGTCATGCTGGAAGCGCGGGAAGCGTGCTGGGGTGCAACTGGCCGCAATGGCGGGCACTGCCAACCCCTGCTCTTCGAGTCCCCCCACGACCCCAGCATCGGCCACTTCGAGCTCGCCAACTTCCGTGCCCTTCAAACCTTGATCAAGGAAAAAGACATCGACTGCGAGTTCGTTGCTCAGCCGGGTGTACGCGCCATCTACAGCCAGCACCATCTCGATGAAGCGGAGTCGGCGCTGGGCATTATGAAGCACACCGCGCCTGAACTCGCGCAGATGATGAAGTTGGTCACGGACAAAGAGGGGCTGGCCAAGTACCGGATCCCAACAGCAACCGGCGCCGTGGTGACGGAAGTCGCAGCCCGAATGTGGCCCTACAAATTCGTCTCCCGCATCCTCGAGGACCTGCTCACGGCCACAGACTTGGCCGGCACCTTCAACCTCCAAACCCTGACCCCCGTCACCGCCCTAGCGCAGAGTCAACCAACCGACGACGACCCTCATCATCATCAACGGACCTGGACCGTCACCACCCCTCGCGGCGCCATCACCGCCCACAAAGTCGTCCTCGCCACCAACGCCTACACCTCGCACCTCCTGCCCACCTTCGCCGACCTCATCGTGCCCTGCCGCGGCCAGATGAGCGCCCTGAAACCCCTCCCGAGCCTGCGCGGCGAGGGGAGGCTAGCTACGTCCCTCGGCTTCCTTGGTGATGGGCTGGACGACTATCTGATCCAGAGACCCAATGAGCGGGGCGGGCACCTGATGTTCGGCGGCGGGCGGCAGCATGGGCCCAGCATTGGCGTGACGGACGATAGTGTGCTGGACCGCGAGACGGCGAGGTACTTGCGCACTAGGCTTGTGCAGGCGCTGGGGTTGCCGGAGAGGAGGGCGGAGAGGGCGTGTAGGTATTGTCGGAGAAAGGGGGTGAGTGCATTTTTCGAGTCCCATGACTGCAGTTCTACAGATCTCTATGTACCTAGCCACCTTTCAGCCGACCATCACATGCATCACGGAAAGACCCACCAACGCTAACCAACATCTCCTTCCGCACTTTCTAGCTCCCTTGCTCAAACACATCCAACGCCTCCTACACCAAAGGCGTCTCCTGCACCAACTGCCAAAGCGACTCCCAACACTGCCTCCTACCCCCCAACACCCGCACCGCCGAGTTCACCGCCGCGGCCGAATGGTCGGGCATCATGGGCTTCTCCCGCGACGAGCGGCCCTTTGTCGGGCCCGTCCCCGCACATCCCGGCCTGTACCTGTCGGCGGGGTACACGGGGCATGGGATGCCGAATACTTGGCTGTGTGGCAAGGCTGTTGCGGTCATGGTTGCGAAGGGCTTTGGTAGTCAGGATGTGGAAGCGGTTGTGGATGCGGCGAGTGCGGCTACTGGCCTGCCGATGGCGTATCGGTTGACGGAGGAGCGGGTGCGGAAGGCGTTGCTGGCTGAGGATGTTGAGGCGCTGGATTGGGCGGAGATGGAGCGGGGGGCTGTTGCGGGGAGGGTGGAGGAGGTGCGCGGGGATGTCAATGATTTCCTGGCGTCGCTTCAGAGGTGAGAGAGAGTGCCAGCGTGCGCACGGGAGTTTCGGGGGCGTCGATAAGTCCTTTTAGCAGCGCTTAGGAGGTGGAAAGGCAAGGGCGTGGCACCCTGCGCATGGGAGTTTTAGAGCGTGCCGGACACTGTTATGGTGAGATGAGAGACTTCCTGGCGTCGCCTTCTTTTTTCTGCATGGGTCAAAGGTCGTAGAGGATGATTGATGATTTGAACGTACACAGCCACAGCCACAGCATAGCATAGCATAGCATAGCATTGCGTAGCGTAGCATAGCAGAGCGTAGCATATCATTGGGTATCTCTCGCACAAAGGTCTTCACACGGCATCGCGTCGAGCAGCAAGCCCGTCTCGCTTTTCAAGGCTCCGCAGCAAACACCAACCCCACCCCATCATCCCCCGCCGTCACCACCCTCGCCCCACCCCCACCCTGCACAAACCCCATAATCCCCCCTCCATCCCCCCCGCCCCGATGGCCCCTCCACTCCGCCGCCAACCCCTTGTTCGCCGCCGCCGTGCCACCCCGCGTATCCCACCGCCGCACCACGCCATCATTCCCGCAACTCGTCAGCATGTAATTCGCCGGGTTCGCCGTCCCCAGCGCCGTCTTGACAAAGGCCACTTGGATCACCGCTTCCTCGTCGTGGGCGTCCGGGATGTGGCGCCGCACGGCGAAGTTGTGCGCCGCGTCGAAGAGGGTTATGCTGCCGTCGACGGAGCCGGCGGCCAGCAGGGTGAGGGGCGGTTGGCTGAAGTCGAGTGTCTCGACGCCGTCGGTTTGCGCTTGCACGGCGGCGAGGATTTGGCCGGCTTGGCCTGCTGCTGCCGCGGGCGTGCTTGCTGTTGTCTTGGGACCGCCGGCTTTGTTGCGGGCGCCTGCGCCGCTTTTGGCGCTTGCTGTGCTGGTCCTGCTGCTGCTGTTGCTGGGGAGTGCGGAGAGGCGAGGTAGGCCGACGACCCGGACATTGCCTCCTGCGCCTCCGACCGCGACGATGCCGCCGCCGGGCGAGACGGCCACGCTGTACAGCCCGCCATCTACTTTGAACCGCTCGTCCGCCGCCGTGAGACTCACGACCGCTTGCCCGCCATTCGGGTCCGCGAGCCCGACGGAGGCGGCGTCGCCGAAGACGTCCCAGACGTAGAGACTGCTGTCTTCGGCCACGGTTGCTAGCATTTTGCCGTCGGGCGTCCAGGCGCCGGCTGTGCAGGGGGCTTGGTGCAGGAAGAAGGACTGCACGATGGTGAGGGGGCTGCTGGGGTCTTGCGGGTTGATGGTGTAGACCCAGACGCTGCCGTCGCTGGCGCCGAAGGCGAGGGTGTTGGGGTGGTACTTGTGGGGACACGGGGCCAGCCAGTTGATCTCCTCGACTTCTTTCGCGGAGCCGAGGAGGCGGGAGGGGGTGCTTGGGGTCGGGGTGCTGTAGACGGAGAGTTTGCCGGCTAAGGTGCCTGTGGCCACGCAGTCTCCTGCTGGGAGGGTGAAGCAGATGGCATTCACGCTCTCGTCTTGGCCTTCCAGCTTGGCTAGGATTTCCTGCCCGCGCCGCTCCTGCGGTTGCGGATTGCTCTCGTAACTCGTTGGTAGCACGGGGCCGTCGGCGGGTGTTGCGGTCCAGATATAGGCCATGTCGTCCTGTCCGCCTGTCGCCACCATCTCGGGCCGGGTTGGGTGTTGGGCGATGCAGAGGATGCTGTCCCTGTGTTGGTCGAAGTGGGCTACGCTATCGTTGTGTAGCTGGATCTCTTCCATCGGCCCGTCCATGTCGATCTCTTCATCGGCCTCCTCATCGCCCGAGTCCATGGCGACATCATCTTCCTGCCCGTGTTCTTCGATCGTTTCTTCCGCTTCGTCGGCGTCGAGCAGGGCGTCGGCTTGCTCGTCTGTGAGCGAGTTGGGCGCGTCGTCGTGCATGTTTTGGTCGGCCATTATGGTTAACAGCGAGTGTAATGTGGTGCAGCGTGGGTTGAGGAGAAGGGAGGCTTTGATGCGTCGAGGAATGGTAAATGTGAATGGCCTCTTCACATGCTTAGAAATTGTTTCCAGAACGCGGGCGAACGTCATGCCCGCTTATCGATAGCTGGGGAAATATTGGTGGCTCTATTTGATTGAGCAATTGATTGAGGTGAGCCTAGAGCAACCACTTTGACTACTTGGCCGTGCGGAACAGTTTGTAGGTAGGACACGTGCATATCCACATCGACGCTCTATGGCGATGTCTCGCAGGTCTTCCGTCATCCACACGAGAAGCGGGGCCACCGACCGAATGTGTCCACCTATCCCATGGTGCAGAACGTACATCTAACCCCCGAGCATGTTCACTGCAGCGAGCAAGCTGCAGAACAGGAAGAAGAGCACGGCGTGGACTTGGTCATTGTCCCGGCTTTCGCTCGCCTTTGAGGAACACCGGTACTCTCTCGACAGCCGGTGGCGCGCGAGATCAACGTCGGCCTTGGTCAGGAGCTGTTCGCTCGCCGCGGTCCGTCTCAGTCCCGAGCTCGTTGTTGGCCGTGAGCTCCATATCCTTCCCACTTGCCGACATGCCAGTCTCGAAGACGCGCATTCGAAGCTCTGCGTTCCCGTGCTTCTCTGCTAGCTGTCAGCAAAGGTCGTTGTCTAGATCCATACCACTTGCCGCTTTGTAAAGAAACGCCCGTTGGACGGTGCAGTGCTCTTCACACCGCTGGGACTGATGTCTGTAATGGCCTGATCTGTGAAAGAAGGTGTAGTTTGCAGGCCGTAATTATGTGCTTGTTTTTGCACTGAAATGGTGTGCGCCTGCAAAGTCACGTGTGTCTGATCTTGCAGAGAGTGGAACTCGGGAGCTTCTGGGGACAGCACCCAAGGATTTGAGGTATGCTGACTAGAGGGATTGTCCCTGAGATAGAGAACCTTCGGAAAATCCTCTTGCTCGGTGTCTGGTTCCGCAGAGCCCGGGTCCTCTGACTCGAGAATAGCTACCAATAGTATACCTCACACAAGGTATCGAAGCCATGTTGCGTTGTGCAGCTCCATGATGCTGTGAATGCATCACGAAAAGGGAGCCCCTGAAGATTGAGCATAAGACCATTCAGTTTGCACCCGATTTGTACGTTCACGAATTATGTTGATAGTACTGGACCTCTACGTACGATTCTATCTTCAAACGACACAACAATGCCCAACAAACACGAGTAGCGCCATATGCCTCACGCCAATCCGGCATTTCTCCGCAGGCGAATGTGTGAAGCTTGGTTTCGTGAACCTCCAAGCCCGAGGTCAGCTGCATGCCACTCGTCCAGGATGTACATGGATGAACAAGACCAGCCTCCTGAAGCTGTCTGGCCTTCTCCTTCCCCACGAGAGCGGTGCCATCCGAGACAGTGTTAGGTGTCAAGTTCAATTGGCCGAAGGTGTTCTTGGCGGTGAACCACGTCGGCTGACAGCGTACCATGGAGGACACAGCAGGTGCCGTTGGAGAAGTCAATAGTTTGATAACCGTAGCAACTACGAGTAGAAAGAAAGCTGCCACGCAGAGTAATGACTGTACGCGCCATGTCTCGTTGATCTCGGGCTTGATACTCTGAATCGGCGCTCGATGTATGACGGGTGGCGGCGTGACACCAGCGTCCAGTGTTGCGTTGCAGTAGCTTGAATACTTTCCAATGCTGTAAAGTGCGACGCAAGACTGCAGCACATCGTTGCGTGCGGTCCATCGCTCACCCTTTAGGTCGACTGCCCCTGTGTATAGCGCCCAGCTTAGACCCAGGATGGTCGCAACGAGGCCTGCAGCAGCAAGGACTTGTCCACGCCAGGTTTTGCGGATGAATTGACCCAATCGGCTGCACTTAGAGGAGCCGGGTCCTGGTTGCCTCTGTGGTCCACCGGCGGGCAAGGCGGGAGACCCAGTGCTCTGCGCTGTTACCAACACGGCTGTAGGACGCTGGCTTGACGCAGGCTGTAAAGTTGGCTGGCTAATGTGAGTGGCGGAGTGGAGTTGGGATGTCGAGCCTTGCGATACGCTACTGGGTGGGCCGGTACGCTGCGCTGTGCGTGGAATTGCTAGAGTTCTATGCCCAGATTGCAGCGCAAGCTGTGGCATCTTCGACGCTCCAGCGGCGGTGTCGGGACGTCCGTCCCCGGGATCCTCACCACGTAGGAGGGATTCTGGATGAGCCCTTGCGCTGACTTTACGACATCTGACAGTAACACCAGGGCTAGAGGTAGAGGCGGCAATGAAGGAGGTAGAATCAAGACGGCGATGTGGCAGGCTCAAGAAGCACAGCTCCGACTGTGATCATGCATGCCTGCCTTAGCCGTCACAGAAGATACTTACCTGGATTCTCGACCACGGGTGGGTGAGGGCTTGACTACGAACGGCCATGCTTCGCTTCTCGATCTGCGATACACTCTTCGAAGACGCGCATTGTGCTTTGGGGTGCGCTGCAAATCGTGATAATAACCCATGTTAATATCACCCTGGTTGTGATACAATGTTCTCAAGTGAGGTTGTTGTTGGAAAGACGGTTACTACTGAGCTCGGTTGGAACCGGGGGTCCACTCGGCACCGGAGGAGCGTCTGGCCATCGGGCAAGCTTCGCTGGCGCCATCGACGTCACACAGGGCCCGACTCCCAAGTCCCCAAGTCCCAAGTCTCAGTCAATGCTTAATGCTTAACCTCCCCCACCATCATGACCAGCCATACAGCGCTGATGTTTCCCTATTACTTCGCAAGGCCGAGTGTGGCCGTCCACGAACTGGATTAGCAGTCGCGAACTGCCGTCAAAGACCCGGCTGCCGAAGCACAGCGCAAGACGTACACAGTGCGGCTGATAACGTTGCGCGCGCCGGCTGTTCGACGAACAACGCTACCACCCACCCGAACCTAGCGGCGCGAGGTGAGCGCTGAACAACCATGTTATACTCCTGAAGTCTGCAAACTTCCTCCCTACCCCACTCCCACGGGAGACTCCGCATCTGATCCCGCGGACCTGGGATCGCTACCACCATCATGGCGCCGGCGGTGATGTCGAAGCTCTTGCATCGCATGAGCCAAAGCAGTGGCGACAAGGAGAACTTTGCCGCGCGAGAAGAAGAGAAGCAGAAGCTGGCAGAATGGGAAGCGACGAAGGAGCCCATGGAGCCCGACGACATCACGATCGATCCGCAAAAGAAGCCCGTCGGACATTCGTCGAAGTACCTACGGAAGGAGGATTTCGACCTGATTAAGACCTTGGGCACTGGGACCTTTGCGCGGGTGTGGCTGACGAAGCTGGCGCATCGAAAGAGCGAGGACAACAACAAGGTGTTTGCGCTCAAGATCTTGCGCAAGACGGATGTGATACGGCTGAAGCAGGTGGAGCACGTGCGCAACGAGCGCAATGTTCTGGCGGGTGTTGCGGGACATCCTTTCATCACGACGATGGTTGCGAGCTTCCAGGACTCGGATACGCTGTACATGCTGCTTGAATACTGTCCTGGAGGTGAGGTGTTCTCATACCTACGACGAGCGCGCCGCTTCAACGAGCCGACTTCGCAGTTCTATGCTGCTGAGATAGTGCTCATCCTGGAGTTCCTGCACGAGAAGGAGGGTGTCGCATACCGCGACCTCAAGCCGGAGAACATCCTCATCGACGCAGAAGGCCACCTGAAGCTGGTGGACTTCGGCTTCGCGAAGAAGATCGACAACCGAGAAACATACACCCTCTGCGGCACACCCGAGTACCTCGCGCCTGAAGTCATACGCAATACCGGCCACGGCACCGCAGTAGACTGGTGGGCCTTCGGCATCCTCATCTACGAGTTTCTCGTCGGCCAGCCGCCTTTCTGGGACCAGAATCCTATGAAGATCTACGAACAGATTGTGGAAGGCAAAGTGCGGTATCCCTCTGCTATGAGCCAGGATGCGCGCGATATCATCGCTGGCCTTTGCACGGTCGATGTGACGAAGCGGCTAGGCAATGTCAAGGGTGGCGCGAGCACGGTGAAGGCGCAGCCGTGGTTCAAGACGATTGACTGGGACTCGCTGTATCACCGGAAGATGCAGGGGCCGATTGTGCCGCATCTGAAGGGGCCGGATGATACGCGGAATTTCGATGAGTATGATGCCGAGCCGGTGCATCGGGATCCGTACACGAAGGTAAGTTCGGCCACTCTGCTGAAGTTGTGAGGCGTGGCGAGAGAGAGAGAGAGAGAGAGTGTGTGCTTACGCAGAGAACAGGAAATGCACGCGAAGTATGACAGCATGTTTTCCGATTTCTAGGCATGCAACGACGATACCCATTGCGCGCGGACACACACGACGGATGATTGTGTTCTTGAGCACTTGCATGGAACGGAGCAAGCGTGGCGTTTGGGGCGTTTGGGCGATGCGAGCCCTGGACGATGACATCTGGGACTGGGTGTTTGAGTGTGGATGACACCTTGTCACGATCAGGGAGTGGTGAGTGCACCTTTATGACTTGGACAGCATGGTACTGAATGGCGACTTGTCGCGAGCATCTTCGCATTGAATAGATACCACCACTCCTGCAGCTCTACGATCTTCAAACTTTCCGGCTGGAAATAGCTCCTCTTGGCGAATCAAGTTCAAACTTTCAGCTTCCGTGAGCCTGGCCCTCGGTATAAACCTTCCGAGCGGTATCTGATATCCCCGCATGAGCTCTCCACATCCCCAGTTTCTGCTGGGGAGCTTCCACACCAATCCTGTTCCTGTTCCTTTCTTTCGTTCCTTTCACGATCTGTGACAGCAGCTGCTGCGCCCATGAAGCTGCTCCAGAGGTATGTCGCTGCGGGCTTGGGCTGGCCGTCGGGCATGCGCTCCATGGCAGAGGCCGAGCGTCAGGAGGGGTCTCTTGACGAGGGCGTATGATCGCGGACCGTCTGAAGTGCGTATACCTGCTGTAGAGAGAGGAGCTTGCGCCCGAATCAATGCTGAATTCGTGCTGTAGCCGCCGTTGCTTGAGCAGACTATACCGGAGCATTTCGCCTCGATCGTGTCGCAATATGGAGACCGCACAGCGTACGAGCAGTCGCATTGCGTACCAGGCTTGCGTTAACGGCTTGTAGCGTCATCTCACGCCATCAGAAAGCCCAGCTGACCTACGACGAGCTCGATCGCAAGAGCAACGCATTGGCCAGAGGCTTGCAGGGCATTGGTGTCCAAAAGGGCAATCGAGTGGCTGTCTCGCTGGGCAATAACGTGGAGTTTGCGATCGCGACGTACGCACTCTTCAAGCTGGGAGCCATACTCAACCCGCTGAACCCTTCGTTCAACGTCTCGCAAGTTGTTGCTGCGACGTCACATCTGGAAGCCAGCCACCTGATCATCGGAACCGAGACGAATCTTTCGCGCAAGCCGCCGCGTTCGAATGTTGCTCTCCTAACGCACATAGCGCCGAACCTGCGCGGTGGGAAGCTGGAGTCGGAGCTGGTGCCTTCGCTGCAGCAGGTTGTGCTGGTTGATAACTCGGCAGGGAGGGTGGATGCGCAAGAGCTGCGAGCGACGGTACCGTTTGAGTCGGTGTTGGATGGTTCGGGACAAGCCTTGCCGGATCAAGGGCTGCATAAGGACGATGTGATCAACATCCAATTTACGAGCGGCACGACAAATACGCCAAAGGCGGCGTGCTTGTCGCATAAGAGCATTTTGAATAATGGCCTGCAGATCGGAGACAGGATGGTTCTCACGCCTGAGGATGTGGTGTGCTGTCCGCCTCCGCTGTTCCATTGCTTCGGCTGTATACTCGGGTATATGGCTACGGCGACACACGGCTCAGCAATCGTGTTCCCGACCGAGGCTTTCGATCCTCTGGCTACGCTCAAAGCGGTGCAGGAATACAAGGCTACGGCGTTGTACGGCGTGGCAACGATGTTCCTAGCGGAGCTCGAGCTGCTTGCGGACGGTGCTGTGCCCTATGAAGGGTTTCAGTACCTTCGCACGGGTATTGCAGCGGGCAGCAGTGTTCCGGCGGAGCTGATGCGAAAGCTGCACAAGATACTGAACTTGCATGATTTAACGATCTGCTATGGCATGACCGAGACGAGCCCCGTGAGCATCATGACCAGGACAGATGATCCCATTCAGAAACGCGTGGAGACAGTAGGCCGGTTGATGCCGCACGTCGAGGCCAAGATCGTCGACGTCCTGGACCCCAGCAAGATTCTCGGCGTTGAAGAGCGCGGCGAGCTGGCTGTCTCGGGGTACCTGGTCATGAAGGAATACTGGGACGACGCTGAGAAGACGGCTGAAGTCATGATCCCGGACGCCGATGATCCAAGCAAAGTGTGGATGATGACGGGCGACGAGGCGAGTATGGATGAGGAAGGGTATGTCAAGATCACTGGTCGCATCAAGGACCTTATCATCAGAGGGGGCGAGAACATTCATCCGCTTGAAGTGGAGAATTGTTTGCTCGCGCACGACAATGTGCGGGAAGTCAGTGTGGTTGGCTTGCCGGATGAGAAGTACGGAGAGGTTGTTGCTGCTTTCACCGTCAGGAAGCACGGCAGTGAGTTGACAGCGGATGAGGTGAGGAGCTGGGTACGGGAGAAGCTTAGTGGACATCTAGGTGAGTTGCGCTCGCTGTCTGCTCATGCGTGACTCTGACTGACAATGCTGCAGTGCCGAAGTATGTCTTCTGGGTCGACGATTATCCTAAGACCGCTAGTGGCAAGATTCAGAAGTTCAAGCTGCGGGACCTTGGTATGGTGCTTCTGCGCGATGGCCAGGGGTTGCAGTAGCTTCGGTTGGTTACTTCGTCGCCGCCACGTCTTGGACACAACGACTGGGAAGTCAGGGCAGCCGGACTCTGTCAAAGACAGCTTTGAGAAGGGCATCGTGCTTCCTAGTGCGCCAGTTCCAGGCACCAAACGCATCGCTTCAGTCGCTCTGTTTCGGACGACTCCGACGCCGAACTGTAGATGTTCGGCTTCCTGCTAGGCCTTTCGACGAGCACCAAAGCCGCTTGTTCTCAAGCAAACAGCGGTCGGGACGTGGGATATCATGCGAATCTTCTGACCTTCTACCCTTTTGCCCAGCCGACTCACAATCATCCGGAATGTCTGCCACCTCATCAGCACCCACTGGCGCACGGACGGAGTCCCTAACACGTCTTCTTCAGCATGCGGCGGATCCGGGAAATGTCAACCTTCACAACGCCCTCAAAGGACTGGCTAGGCAGGAAGGAGTTTCGGTCGCGGATTATTTGAGCGGTGACGTGCGTCCCGGACACATCGACGTCTTGGTTATGGGCCTGTTGCATGATTCTGAGGCGGTGGAGGACGAGCTGTGGTTGGCGGATGTTACCTTTCCTGTACTGGCTGTCATCGTCGGAGCCGTCGGGGTTGGGGTGGGCTTCTGGATCGGGCGGATCTGGTACAGACGTTAGGTGGGAAGGCGCAGACTCTACTTGACAGACGGCATGGCTGTGCAAGGCGCAGTTGGATTTGATTGACACTTGCAGCGTTGTTGCAGCACCAGTGAAAGAGGGCTTAGACGGGCTGACACTTCCTGCGACCTGCCCGAGCTACCCCACCACATCTCTCTCTCACAGCCTTACACGCTGCCTCACTTGCTTAAAGTCCGTGTCCGCAGCCGCAGTAGCTAAACTTTTCCCTACATCTCCACACGACGGTTCTCCTAGCCTCCAAATCCAAGGAAAGACTAAAACACTTGTGCTGCCGCCAGCTCCGCTGCTGATAGCCTCAAGATAACCTGGACAACGCGCCATTGTTGAAGATTCAGACTTTCGCAGCTAAGATCGGACCCAAAAGAGTACGCACCTCGGATTTGCTGGTGCCTTCAAGACCATGCGCCTCATCGACACGACCACGTTGGAGCTCCATGAGTTCATCGACCATCGCAAAGCGCCACCTTACGCCATCCTCTCACATCGCTGGGGACACGAAGAGGTCTCCTACAAGGACTTCCGAAAAGGACGAAACACTGCGTTCGCCGGCCACAGCAAGATCTTGCAGGCCTGCGAGTTCGCTCGCTCTCGAAAACGCGAGTGGATCTGGATTGATACTTGCTGCATCGACAAGAGAAGCAGTGCGGAGCTGAGTGAGGCGATCAACTCTATGTACGCCTGGTACCGAGGGTCTACAGAATGCTTCGCCCACCTAGCGGATGTCACGGACTTTTCTCCTATTACTGCCGATCTAGCAGATAGTGAATTTCGACGCAGTGAATGGTTCACCCGAGGTTGGACGTTGCAGGAGCTGATAGCACCCTTTTGCGTGATCTTTGTTTCTAACGACTGGAGAGTAGTTGGCTATAAGACCCATGAAAGGCTCTCCTCGTTCTATTATGATCATGAGGAATTATGTCGCAGAGAATTGCCTGCTGCGGCGCAGAGGCTCGAAAACACTGTTTCCGACGTCACTGGTATTCCAGTCGACATACTTCGGGGGCAGATGCGCGTCAGCAAAGCTAGCATCGCACAACGCATGAGCTGGATGGCGAGGCGTGCGACCACCCGAAGCGAGGATACGGCTTACTGTCTGCTTGGACTCTTCGACATCAATATGCCATTGCTCTACGGGGAAGGCGGAAAGGCATTCTATCGCCTACAGCGCGAACTACTCTCCTCCAAACCGGATGAGTCAATACTTGCTTGGACGTACCCGACTCCAAATCTATACGAACTTGGTCTTTTGGCAGATGAACCGGATTATTTTGCTGTGTGCGCGAATGTCACGGCTACTCGATCTTACAGCAAACTGCCAATGTTGCTAAGCAGCCATGGCCTAGAGATACGACTATCCCGCAGTCAACACAAGGCTGACTCGTACGCGTACTACAGCAGGACAACGATTGGGCACGCTAGCGCTGACTGGGTGCTCCTCTACCTGAACTGTACCCAGTCCAAAGAGCTGCCATGCAAGTACGGCCTTCAAGACGCTTTTTCTGTATTTTTACGACGTGGAGATTGTGGTCACTATAGTCGCTGGCACACGCAGGACATCGAGACGGGGACTTCACTGGAATTGCCCAAAACCTTTCAAAGACTTGACTTTGATCAGGTCATCTACGTTCATTTGACAGATGAAGACATCAGGGCCTGCAGTATTGCCCGTAGGGGTCCATAGTGCAGGGCGTAGACGGGAGAACGTCCGCGAACATGAAACATGTGGAGCTATAACTTACCTGTAAAACCTGTTACGTGACCCGAGTTGGCGCTACGACACCGAGCGGTCGTGGTTATGCACTTCGCAGGATCGCTGGGCTTGGGCCCAGTTCCCAGGACGCCAGGTAATAAACGATCGACCAGATGAGGCCACGAACCGGGCCGTGTCCAGTGGAGACGCCCAGACATCTTAGCCAATGACGATATTGGCAACCCCCGGTGCAAGGGACAAGGGCTTCCACCGCTGTGCATTAAGACCAGCCAGGGAAACAGCTACATCCTAAACACCCCAAACCGCGTCTCCCTCGCCTCCACACTCCCCCCCATCGCCGCCTGCAACCCCATCCCCAACACCCTCCGCGTATGACTCGGCGGAATCACCCCATCATCCCACAACCTAGCCGTCGCAAACAGCACATCGCTCTCGCGCTCAATGCGATCCCTCAAATCCGGATCAACCTTCCTGCCTACGGCCTCCATGACCGCTGTCAGCTGCTCAGCCCCCATAACACTCGTCTTGGCAGTCGGCCAACTCCACAGGAAGCGCGGCGAGTACGCGCGCCCGCACATGCCGTAATTCCCTGCTCCAGCCGATGACCCGACAAGCACAGTGAACTTGGGCACCTCAGCACACGCGACGGCCGTGACGAGCTTGGCGCCGTTCTTGGCTATGCCGCCCCGCTCGGCATCTTTGCCTACCATGAACCCGCTGATGTTCTGCAGGAAGACCAACGGGATCTTGCGCTGGCAGCAGAGTTGGATGAAGTGGGCGCCTTTCAGGCTGGATTCGGAGAAGAGGATGCCGTTGTTGGCTATGATGCCTACGGGGTGCCCGTAGATGGTCGCGAAGCCTGTGATGAGGGTCGAGCCGTAGAGGGGTTTGAATTCGGAGAAGACGGAGCCGTCGACGACATGGGCGAGGATTTCGTGCATGTTTAGGGTTTGTTTTGGGTTGGTGGGCATGATGCCCCGGTCCAACTCTGAGGGGTCGTAGAGCGGTTCTGCCCAGTCGGGTTTTGCTGTGGTGGTGGTGTTTGTGGTAGGGTAGTTGAGGTTGCTGATGCAGCGCCGAGCGAGGATTAGAGCGTGGGCGTCGTCCACAGCTAGGTAGTCCGTCACGCCTGAGACTTCGGAGTGCAATTTGCCGCCTCCTAGTTCTTCCGCGCTGACTTCCTCGCCTGTCGCTGCTTTCACCAATGGCGGACCAGCAAGAAACACCGTCCCCTGTTCCTGCACAATGATACTCTCATCGCTCATAGAAGGCACATACGCGCCGCCTGCCGTACATGGTCCCATCACTACACTGATTTGCGGAATGCCAGCACCGCTCATGCGGGCCTGGTTGTAGAAGATGCGGCCGAAGTGGTCACGGTCTGGGAAGACGTCGGCCTGGTGTGGCAGGTTCGCTCCGCCAGAGTCGACGAGGTAGATGCATGGGAGGCGATTCTGCTCAGCGATCTCCTGGGCGCGGAGGTGTTTGCGGACGGTGATGGGGTAGTAGGTCCCGCCTTTCACACTCTTGTGAGGTCAGCTCGTATCCTACAGCTGAACCCATTGTAAAAACATCGTGGAGTGAGAGCGCGGTGACTTGATACAGGGATGGGTTTATGTGGATACGTACGTGCTATCGTTCGCAACAATCATGCACATGACGCCCTCCACACTCCCAATCCCCGTCACCATACCAGCTGAAGGCACATAGTCGCCTGGGTATACTTCATGTCCAGCCAACGCGCTCAACTCCAGGAAGCTGCTGCCGGGGTCGATCAATGCCGTCACACGGTCCCGAACGAGCATCTTCCCGCGGTCTATGTGCTTCTGTCGCGCCTTCTCCGATCCACCTTTCGCTGCTTCGGCGTGTAGATGAGACAGCTTCTGTATGAGCGACGACATGGAAGAGGCATTGTCCTGGTAGGCCTGGCTATTGGCATCGACTGTCGTTGGGAGGATGGAGAGCTGGGCGGCTTGGTGGGGGCTGGTGTAGGTTGCGACTGTCCGCGCCGCACATTGGTGTAGGGTGAGTTTCCGGCGAGGCAGATGGTGGATGGCACGTATGAGCGCCCGAGGGGGCATCATAGCGGCCATGGTGGCATCACATTGCTGCTGGAGAACGCGAAGGCGAGGGTGTGGAGCTTGATGTGAACCTCACCTCGATGCGCGCTGCTGAGCCGAGGCTAAGCGCGACATCTGGGGTAAGCTCCACAAAGCATATCCCATAAACACCTCCCACACGTGCTGGACCAGACCACGACACACTCTACTCTCACCTCCCTCGCCTCATGTCAGAACTGCGCAATGCCTCCTCCATCACCCTTCCGAGCGGCTCACCTGCATCTGCACACCCTCCGAACCCCCAAGACACCCCGCCCCGCCTTCTTCGCCGTCCAGCATCGCCACGCCTCGACCAAACACCCCAAGAACTTCCGCCCGCCCACCCAAGACGAGCTGGAAGATCTGCGCGAACGCACCATCGACTTCACCCGCCGCGAGATCACGCACGATGTCGCGCAAGCCACCGACCACAGCAACGAGTTCCCGCACGCCATGTGGAAGAAGCTCGGCGATGCGGGTCTTCTGGGCGTGACCGCGGACGAAGAGTACGGCGGCCTGAGTATGGGCTACCAAGCGCACTGCGTCATCCTGGAGGAATTGAGTCGGGCGAGCGGGAGTATAGGGTTGAGTTATGCGGCGCATAGTCAGCTGTGTGTTAATCAGATTATGCTGAATGGCAACGAGGAACAGAAGATGAAGTACCTGCCGGACCTGGTGTCTGGGGACAAGATCGGCGCGCTGGCTATGAGCGAGCATACCGCTGGCTCGGATGTCGTTGGAGGCATGCGGATGACGGCGAAGGAAGCTGGGGACGGGAGTGGGTATGTCTTGAATGGGACGAAGATGTGGATCACCAATGGTCCGGACGCACATCTCGTCGTTGTCTACGCGAAGACAGATCCCGAGGCGGGCACCAAGGGTATGACCGCCTTCCTCGTCGACACATCCAGCTCCGGTTTCAGCGTGGCGCGGAAATTGGACAAGTTGGGCATGAGAGGCAGCAATACTGGCGAGTTGCTCTTTGACAACGTCCATGTCCCGCACTCCCACATCCTCGGCTCCGTCAACAAGGGCGTCAAAGTGCTGATGGAAGGCCTCGACCTCGAGCGCCTCGTCCTCTCCGCTGGACCCCTGGGGCTCATGAAAGCGGCGCTGGATGTCACGCTACCCTACGTGCACGAGCGGAAGCAGTTCGGCGTGCCCTTGGCCACCAACCAGTTCATGCAGGGCAAGCTGGCAGATATGTACACGAAGTACCGCGCCTCATCCGCCTTCACCTACAGCATCGCGCGGCATATTGACGAGAGCTACGAGGATCCGGACATCAAAACGCAGGACTGCGCGGGCGCGATTCTGTATGCGGCGGAGCGGGCGACCGAGTGCGGGCTGGATGCTATCCAGTGTCTGGGCGGTATGGGGTATATGAACGAGATGGCGGCTGGGAGGATCATGCGGGATGCGAAGTTGTATGAGATTGGCGCGGGCACGAGTGAGATTCGGAGAATGGTTATAGGCCGAGCCTTCAATAAGGAGTTCGGGGTGCGGTGAGGGTGATGCGAAGCGAAGCGATCCTCGAGCTACGTGGTTCACTCGAAAGCTATGGTGGCCACTTGATGCGCGCTGCAGCCAGTCCGATCTGCCGACATCTCTCCCGGCGCCTCTCCTTCATTGCCTTTCCGCCCTTTACGGTCCGTGCCTCAAACACCGAGTCTCTTGGTGAGCTCGTCGACCCGGGCCCTCTGCTTGGCAGAGAGAAGCGGACTCGCTGGGAATGCGTCAATTTCAGAGTCCTCGGTGAAGATCGACTCGTTCTCACTCAAATATCGTTTCAGCACCGGTCGCTGCTGCGGAGGCAGCGTTCTCGTGAAATGGCCAGCACCGGATGGACGCTTGAGTGTGGGAGCAGTCATCCCGTCGCCCATTACACCCTGCCCGGCGGCAAGCTCTTCGACGAGGTCGGCAGACAGATCCGGGATTTCCAGCAACAGTTGCCTGAACTCTGGCATCTGGCAGATCCGCGCAGCGTGTTTGCGAAAGTGTGCTACAACATGCTTGCGCAGATCGGCCGCCGCGTCGGCACGTTCGAGGTAGATGTGACGCGCAGCCGCATCGGCACAGGCTAGATAGCCATCTTGCTTGTCGACCCTGGCAAGGACGTCCGGGAAGCGGCCCTTGAGATGGTTCTGAAGATCGCCTACCATGTACTTCGAAGCGGCGATGTGTAGGTCGACCATGTACTTGGCGTAGCCTTCGCCTTCCCTCTCCACCTTCGGGCCATACGACGGATCGTACTCAAGCGTGCGATCGCCGTCGTAGTGAAGGCCGTAGAGCCACGCAATGAGCCCCTTCACAGCGTGCGCTTCATCATCTTGGAGGTGGATGATCTGGGTATTGCTTTCCTGGTACGAGTGTCAGCTCCACGCACGTGTGCTCGGGCTCAGGATCTTTGCATCACCTGAAAGCTGCCTTCGAACGCGCTTTTGAAGAACTCCGAGCCTTGCGACAGGATGATCTTATGCGCCTTGATGCTCTGGCCGCTGAAGTGTACCGTCACGTCCGAGTGGATCGGTGAGTCGAAGTACCTGCGCGCGCGTCAGCATCTTCGGAGTGGTCACCGAATCTGGCCGTCTTACTTCGACGAGGATACGCGGAAAGTCATGCTGCCGCAGGTGTCGCCGTCACGGACGAATGGCGGTGTGTCGTGACAGTAAAGGGTTGGAGTGACGATGGAGTGAGGTGAGGGCGCAGAGAGGAGAGAGGTCGAAGAAGAAACGGTGAATCTGGCTCCTGCGCCAAGCCTGGGCTTGACGCCATCGGCTCATAGCGACTTGACCGAACCAGAAGGCGCGACCCTGAACCTGAACCTGGGTGCTCGGGAGACCAAAACGGTGGCATGTGCATTACTAATTTCTATCACACTGCTCGTATTTGATTGCCGCTCATGATGTTGCGGCCTCAGCACGCAAACAACGCGACTATTAGCGCGTTCTCCATCGTTGATCTCCCAAGACAGCCTTACTCGGCACCTCAAGCAACCACGCCCTTGATCATGAATTTCTCAGTCCTGCATCCGTCAGTTTAGGCACTGCTCGTCACACGCGTCGACTTTGGTTTACGCTTCCTCCTGCCCGGCGCCACCGTACGCTCCTCCGCCTGTGTCTGCGGCTCCGCGACCACACTGACCCCAGCCAGCGAAGCGACCAACTCGACCGTGAGGTCCGGCACGTCGAGCAGTACCTGCTTACACCAGTCGTCTGTGATCCACGCACCCACAAAGCTCGCGAAGAGTCTGACGATTGGTCCGCGCAGCTCGGCCGCAGCTTTGGCGTGCACCACATAAGTGTGCTTGACGACCTGCGCCAGGTGCCCGGAAAAGCCGCCATCCAGCACCAGACAGCCGAGCATCTGCTCAAACTCGTTCGCGATCTGAGTGCACAGAGTTGGTACCAGGTACTTGCTCGCCGCGACGTACAGGGCCACCTGGTACTTCACGTACTCTGCGCCGTTGTCATCGCAGTTTACTTTCGTGCGGTCTTCCTCTTTGATGTAGCCGTTACGCCCGTTGAAGTTCAGGCCGTAAATGTGCGCTAGCAGGCCGAACATCGCGTCCGGGTCGTCATCCTTCAGTTCGATGGTAGCTGCGGTAGACTCCTGCTCTGGGCTGTCAGCTACCAACTGGCTTTCAGTGGGTTCTGGCAAGCCACGGACCTTGAAGTTGCTGTCGAATGATGCACGGAAGTAGTCGCTGCTCTGTGCGAGCACCAGCTTGTGTGCTTTGACTTCGCAGGCACCGAAGCGTACGGTTATATCAGAGTACTTGGGACTCTTGAAGTAGCTGTTCTTCATCAGCGATTGAGTCATGAGTGCCAAACCTGCTCACTCACTCCGCCAGGTTGCCTATCATGCCTACAGCGGCCATCGTTGCGCTAGATTATTTACTGTACCGGAAGTTGACGGTTGTAACGAACACTGAGAGCAGAGAGAGGATGAGCTTGTGAAGGTTGCCAGTAAGGAAGGATTGCCAGTGAGCAAGGTCATGTGCCATCACAAGTTCACTTTCATATGTGTGCCTGAGGATCACCATTGGTATGTCAGCTGCTCGGCTCTCTGCGTTGTAGGTCGTTCGTATCCCCCGGCGGTAAGTCTTCAGTGTCTTCTACGTTCACCTTAACGGCCCATCTCTGACTACGACATTTCTTTCTTCTCCGTCAACCTGATCGCCATCGTCACATGCCAAGATCAATTTACGGAGTCGACGCCTCATCCCAAGCACCGCAACAGTCATACTCTTCCCCGGCACCCTTCTCCTCTATCAGTGCCCCCACCAAGTCGAAAGCGAACTCCGGGACTTCAGCCAGCAATTGCTTCGCTGCAGCATCCCGCATCACCCCGACATTGACATTGTGGGTGGTCTGCGCATAGTGCGTCGCAATCGCCCATCTCAGCCCTGCCGCAGCGGCAGCATGTGTAACGTACACATACCTGACGACCTCATCGTGGCGATAGCGGAAACAAACGAGAGCTTTTCCGAACGTGTCGAGCACATGGTTTCGAGCGGTAGGGACGAGGTACTTTGAGGCCGTGACGAAGTAGTCCACAAGGTACTTGAGGTATGCCGTATCGTCTGCGCTCAAGTGCTCGCCGATGAGGAGGGTGCGGTAGTAAGAGAAGGAATCCGATTCAGTGCCGTACATGTGAGCGACAAGGCCCTTCACCGCGTTGGGATTGTCATCGTGGAGTTCGATGGTGTTTGCAGATGCTTCCTACGCACGACAGCCGTGTGTTAGCTCGGAACAAAACAGAGCAGATACGTACTATGCACCTTGAACGCTCCGTCGAAAGCCACGCGGAAATATTCGGACCTGTTTGCGAGGATCATCTTGTGCGCATTGATGCGGTGTCCGGAGAAGGTGATGGTGACGTCGGGAAGCGTAGCTGAGTTGTAGAACTAATACTGTCAGCCTAAGTAGCCGTGAAGCCGGGAGAGGAGATGCGGTCTACCGTGGACATGTCTTGCGCCATGCTGGCTGATTGCAGTCCAAGGTTTCCGCAGCGCGGGCTGTATCAAAATGAACGGTTGGCTAGGTGCGTTGAGTAGACGTAGCGTATTAGGTAGCATAAGCAGCACTGAAACAAAAGAGCAAACATTGGAAGTAATGTTGTGTTCGTGCTAGAACGCGCTAGCCTCTGAGCTTCCAAATCGTATGGGAGTGGAGGCCATGCGCCTACCACATCCATAGCCCAACACCTATCGTTATCAGCGCTAACAGCAGACCCAAACGCCCAACTCCTCGCATTACACGCTTTCCGTAGTGTCGAGAGAGCAGATCCGAACGCCCAACCTCATGGCATGCCATTACACGTCCTCTTTCTTCGGCGTACCAGCCGCCGCTTCAGCAGCAGCTTCCTCACTTGTCTCGTCCTGGCCAGGGTTGGCCACTTCGTACTCCAGGATCTTGATGACCTTGTAGAAGGCCACCGCGATGACGGCACCGGCTGCTGGGCCCACCCCTGTGTGCTAAGGTGAGCGTGCGATGGATGTAACGAGAGAAAGTTGACGTACAGTATATCCAATGCTCAGAGTCGAATTTGCCACTCACGACACATGGCCCGAATGACCTCGCGGGGTTCAGCGACTGCAACGACGATCAGTATATTGGCTCGTATCACGGAGTACTTTGTTTCCACTTACTCCACCCGTGTAGTATACTCCGACCAACTCAGCCACAAAGAGAGCAAGACCGATGCCGATAGGCGCCATGAAGGTCGCCTTGTGCTTCTCCTTCGCCAGCATGAAGATCGCAAAGACCAGCTCGGCGGTGAGGAGTGCCTCAATGACAACTCCCTGCACCAAAGACGTCTTCTCCGAGAGAGTCGTGCGGACATTGAACTCGGTCGGGAACAGCACGCTGACGATGTAGGACGAGAAGATGGCGCCGGCGAGCTGCGCAACAAGGAGCAAGGTAGCGCGGGCGTAGTTGATTGTCCGTGTCATCGCCATGGCTAGGGTGACGGCCTATGTGCAAATCAGCGACGTGGAATGTAGCAGTGTTTGGTTTGCACCTACGGGGTTGAACAAGCCTCCTGATATCCTGTAGAAAATCCAGACCTGTTGCACATTCAGCACGTCTACGACCCTCTCACGGTTAGGCATCGGTCTAGGGAACTAACATTAACCATCAAACTAAAGCCGAAGCAGACGGAGATGTACATCAGTACAATAGGGCTGAAGCCGGTCGATGCATTAGTCGTGGTTTGAGTGGCTGTGGTCGTGCCTGCATTGGCGACTTGTGTGCCGGCGAAGGCAAAGAACAAGAACATCGTGGTTCCGACGAACTCGCCAACGGTGGCGACGAAGTCTGTAGGTCGGTCAGCAAGCGTTGCAAGTATGGCCATGCGGCATGTTTACGGTTCTTGAGCGAGCTGTTCATCCACATGGTGAATGGCAGCCTCAAGATCTCCTCCGCCGGTGGTGTGCGCTCCCTGCCATTACGCTTCCTCTTTGGCTTCTCGTCTTCGCTCTCATCTTCGGACGGGTCGTCATAGGTCGGTCTTCGGCGAGGGCGTCGAGGTGGGGAAGGCGGTCCGCGAGCTGGCGTTGCTGGCTCTGGCGCCATGCCTGCTCGTCTGTATGGGCGGTTCTGATATGGTTCCTCGTAATAGTCATTTGGCACGGGAATGCCACGCTCGTGCCCTGCGTAGTCGTATGAAGGGCGATGATGGTAGTACCTTCGGTCGTCACGTTCATCCCAGCCGTATTCGGAAGGTGGTGGTCCCCAGCGCATCATCTGCTGTCGAGAGGGATTGCGTGCTGGCGGTGCTTCTTCAGTCGGACGCTCGAACTCTAGACGCGGCGCATATGCCTCAGGCGTTGCGGTAGTGCTCATACGGGGCTCCAGTGGGCTTGCAGCGGATCGGAGGAGACCATTTTGGCTGTCATGGGAGGGTCGATCCTCACTCATGCGGCTCCGGTTGAGTGGCGGTGACAGCGTGCCAGTTTCCATTTGTGACATGGCGGGAGATGTTCACCCGGCGACGATGGTGAAGGAAGGTTTGGAGAGAGTGAATGTCGTTGGCTAGGAGAGATGTTGGAGAATCGGAGTGTGATGAGGGAAGGAAGAGACTTTGTAGATGCCTCCGAGATACCTATTACATTATGCAGAAAGACGATTCAGACATTCAGACCAGCCTCACCTTGGTACCGACCACCTGCACTGCAATCTCCCTGCATGTTGGTGCCCTCAGCGCGTGCTCTGGACGCGATCTTGAGAACAAACGCAGAGGCCAGTGGACGGTGCTAGGTACTCCATGTATGAGTAGCCTTGTCGCTCAGCATCTTGTGCATGGCCAGGCCCGCCGCCAGGGTGCTACCTGGATGTAAGAGTTCGCTTAGATGCGAGAGGACACGGAAGGATCACCGTCATTGGCCGGCGGCACCAACGAAACTCGTTTCAAGACGTTCTGGAAAAAGAGCGATGACGATGAGCGGTGCCTCTTGTGCTGGCGCGTGGCATGCATGACTTGAACGGGGGAGTTCAGTCTTCCGTGCGAACGCCTGAGCGCGTAGCGTGCTGAATGAAAGGGCTGCAGTCCGTGGGATGCCGCGTTTCGACACGAACTCGTTTCACTGTCCCTTTGGCAGATAGCCCGTCTCTGTTTGAGGTTGCCGTCACCCTGTCGCATGACGTCTCTCGAGATCGGCAGATAGGCGCCTAGGTACATGTCGCAATGTCAATCAAGTGATGTCCGATAACCGAGTGGCCTACCATCTGGAAGCCTGGGAGTTTGATGAAGTCCCGGTCCCGGGTAAGAAGTGGGGCCAGGAGAGCGAGTCAGTAGCGTTAGGGCTGAGTGGCGATAGCAGCCGGTGTTCGCTGTCCTTCATCAATACTTAAAACAGACGCTCGATATGACGTACTGGATGCGAGGCCTGTTGACCATAGTCGCCTGGCTATGCTCGGCGCTCTCCTGAACGATGGCGATACCCAAAGCGGCGAAAATGCCGGCCCTCATCTACGGAACGGCATGGAAGAAGGAGCGCTCTCGGGACCTCGTCCGACAAGCACTGCTAGCTGGCTTTCGCGGTGTAGATACGGCAGCGCAGCCAAAGCACTATCGGGAAGACCTGGTTGGTCTCGGGATCACGGATGCGATCAAGGAAGGCGGCATCAAGCGCAACGAGATCTATATACAGACCAAATTCACCTCGACCAACGGTCAAGATCCGACGAACCTCCCATACAATCCTGACAGCAGCATCACAGAGCAAGTCAACGCCTCCGTCGCATCCTCGTTGAAGAACCTCGGCTCCTCGAGACCGACCGCGTCAGAGCCGGCCTACATTGACTGTCTCCTGCTGCACTCCCCGTTCCCAACTCCGAAGCAGACCCAGGAGGCCTGGCGAGCCATGGAATCTCATGTCCCGCATAGTGTGCGCACTCTGGGCATTTCCAATGTGTACCATCCACCCGCACTGACGGCACTGTACAACTTCGCCATCGTCAAACCAGTGGTGCTGCAGAACCGCTTTTACCGTGAAACCGGATACGATAGTGCCATCCGAGCTCTCTGCGCAGAGAAGGACATCACGTACCAGAGCTTCTGGACCTTGACAGCGAACCCGCATCTGCTGAAGTCGAAGGTAGTGCATAGTGTCGCCCAAGGTGCTGGGGTCAGTCTGCCAGTGGCGCTGTATGGACTCGTGCTTGGCATGGGTAGAGTCAGCGTATTGGACGGCACCACGAATGCCGAGCGCATGGTCGAGGATATTGGAGGTGTGCAGAAAGTACAAGCCTGGCAAACAACAGAACCGGACATGTGGGCTGAGGCGCGGGATGCATTCACAGCGGCGCTCTGCACGACAGCTCGCGTAGTGTAAGCAGCTGGAAATGCGTTCCCTCTCGTAATACTTGAGTAAGAATCCTTCCCAACTATGCCCCGCTGCCGGCATTGTCTGCAGTGCGCTCGTAAGGTGCGTGACCAGCGATATGAAGTCCGTCGACTTGGGCAAACATGATTGCTTCTTGGACCATACGAAGAAACAGCAGCAGAGAGACCACTTCGTCTGGACTCTGATATGAAAGATCATTGACCAGAGAACACGTTCCGCTCACGTCGCTGAACACCACTGAGAATGAAACAGGCCATACACCCATATTTGCGATCAAACCGGCCTGACCGATCCCAAGCTGGTATTCTTTCTGCACGTCCAGTTTGGTGACGATCGACTCCCGCAGAGCGCCAGCCACCCCAGGCTTCGTTGTGTCGCTATCATACCAGTACTCGGTCATTGTCAGAGTAGCCTTACCCTTGGCTGCGATCTTTCCAGCTATCTCAATCTTGACACCCACATTCTGATGAAGTACCAAGGGCAGAGATGGGTCGTACGCGAGACGATTGTTGGGCGTCGAGCTCATCCTTAGCTCCCAGTAGAAAAAGACGTCCGAGCTCGCGGTAATCTTGCCCTCGATCTTTTGACTGACCACGCCCTCCTGGAGTGTCCCAGCTATCGGCGCTGTACAGACCGGGCGCTGAGCATCGGGTGAGCTAATAGTAGTACGAAACTCCTTAGATCCTGGAATCTTGGCTGCATCGTTGACCTCTGCTAATCTCGGGACCCTCTCTGACGAAAAGAGTCCGCTGCTTGATGCACCGACCGTATACGCCAGCGTGACCTTGCCAAGGACAAGAGCATTAGTGTCGTCCCAGCTGCCGGGAGACACTCCGCTGACGGCGAGCACAGCGTCCTGCTGCGAGTGCGCAGACTTCGGTGTGACAGTCCATCCAAATCTGCTTGTGGGCTCTTCAGGGAGTTCACAGCATCCTTGACAGTCCCTTTCAAGTAGTTCTCCATTTCCGTTGGCTTCCGCCCCGGCTCCCTGTGCTCCCGCGTGGAGAGCTCCACGACGAGGAGGACGATGCCAAAATTGGGCCAAGCTATGCGCAGACTGCACCCACAGCCACCAAGGCACCGAAACCGGCGAGCAGGCAGAAGCCTTAGGGTATAACTGCCAACCCTGCGAAGATAATGGTGCAGACACTCAAGGCCCGCGACGTGGTGCCGCGCTCATTCCATTCGACGGTCAGTTCCCAGATGGAGGACACGAGCATGCAGATGCTCAGGATGAACGTGATGACGCCTATGACCCGGCCCCATATCACGTACCCTTTCCTAGGTGCTCGTGGCTCCTCCTTGAGTACAATTCCGCCCTTTTGCCGCTTCTTCTTGTCCGCAAGTGCTTGAGTACTCTATACTGGAGCTTTGAGTTTACCCGAGTTGACAAGAACAGCATGCCGGCGCGCCATCACCTCTCGACGGGCGGTAACCCCACCCGGCATTGAGTTCCCCAGCACTTCAATCATGGTTGGTCGAACGCTCTTCGCGGTAAGGGCTGCTTTCAAAGTGGGCATTCCTAGCACTCGGTTGCGCGCTGCAGCATTGGCCTTGTCCAAGCTGAAGGCCGATGCGAGATTGCCGACCGTCGAGAGTGCATTCATGATGCCAAGTGCAGCTCTGGCGATGAGTTTTAGCTTGTCGTCAGCCGGGATTGTGCCTCAATGCTGAGCAGCCATGTAATGATTGAATGCAGCAGCAGGCAGGACCATGACGGCAAAGACGCCCATAACGATCTTTGCTCAGGTTTTCATGGTCTGCTGTGCTGTCCATGGACAGGAGGCCACGGCTTCTTTGCCGGTCCGCATTGCGCGCGCGAATGCTCTTTCGCTAGCAAATCCAAGCTTCGCGGCGGCTCTGGAGGCCTTCCGCAAGTTGGCAAAGGCTCCAATGGACTGGAGAAATTCATAGGCTGCTTCGCCTATGGTTGCCCTAGACGAGTGTTAACGCTTAGCTTCGTGGGTGGACTGCTCGATCACTTACTGCTTGGCGAGCGTTTCGTTGGTCGCCTTCTTCTTCGCCCTTTTATGAATTGCTGAACGGACTTCTCTAAAGCGTCTCGAAGGCTCTTGCAGAATGCGTTACTATACTTCCCACTACAGCTGTTAGGATCCGTATCGAAGAGCTCAATCATCATCGCCTTCATCGCCTTCTCCTATACCATGTTACTTACCATGAACACGTATTCGCTGTCAAGCCCTGCTTCCGGCCCTACATAAGGTCTCAAAGATGCCTTGAGAGTCGGGATAAGAGCTACCGCATCAGCGAATTGGATAGAGTACGGTCACGGCCGTTTCGACGCATTGATCGAATCGGTCTCATCTGATCGGGCATTTGGCTGCAGCAGCTGGAGAACTGTTGTAAGGTCAATTGTGCATGCACTGCAGGCTTTTACGGTGACGAGCTCTTGCAGATCCTTTGCACTTCGTTGGGAGTATACCCATCCGTCGCCTGAAATCCCGGTCAGCGTTGACTTCGCATTCATGCTGACGATGGTTTTCCTGTTTCTGCTGCATTTCGGTTTGAAAAGACACCTCCCGCAATCTACTCATCTTCCATTCGAAGAGCTTGCGGGCCCAAGATTGCTTAGACGCCGCTTCGCCCTGGAGCTTTGCGTCCTCTCCCACACTTCGTTGTCGCATCCGCTAACGGACCTGATGATGACTCCGATCCTGCTGTTTGAGCACACATTGGAAGGTTCGTGACAAGAGCATATGGAGATGCGGACAGCAGCAGATGTGTGCTGCTCCTCCATCACGTCAATCTGCCGTATTACTTGCTATCTCGGGCTGGTATTTGTGTGGAGAACGATACGTGCCAGAGGTCGAGGGATGATTACCGCAATGCGATGGAGACGTGATGTTGATTTACGGTTGAAACACTATCCCAACTTCCCAGTTGTCGAATTCTGACAGGAGAACCGGACGGGCGGTTTGCGCAGCCGTCCGGGTTCATTTCGTTTGTAACGGGTGCTAACGTAGTTCAGCACGCCTTTCACACCCTTCAAGCGACTGAAGCAAAGCCTCCCCTCCTTGACAACGCCCAGTACCTCGCTCTCGGGCCGCGCCAACACAGAAATGTCATCCAGCGGATTAGACTTGAGTACTACTAAGTCCGCAATGAAGCCTTCCTTGATCTGTCCCACGTCCCGCAGCCCCATCATCTTAGCCGGAGTGATTGTTGCGCTCCGCAGCACCTCCAGCGACGTCTGGACTTGAGCGCGTAGAGTAAACTCCTGGGACTGGAATACCCCAACGGGTCCGAGGAGATCGGTTCCAAAGCAGATCTCGACGCCCTCCTCGGTCGCAATCTTGATCGCCTCCAAGCCTGCCGTTAACAATCGCCTGTACACCTCTCGCTTCTTTGTTGGGAGCGTGTTCGATCCGGGGCCTTCGGCTGAGATTGCAAAAGTGACAAGTGTTGGGGTGAGGAAGACTTTCTTCTCGGCCATCAGCCTGGCGGTCTCCCGATCGAGGAAATTACCGTGCTCGATTCCGTTGGCACCATTGTTGACAGCTTGCTGGATCGATTCGGGGCTATATGCGTGGACTGTAGTGTACGTCATACCAGCAGCAGCAGTTGCAGTGATGGCTCGAATTTCCTCGGGGGTGAACTGCGTATGCTCCATGGTCACGCGATTGGTCCCGAGCATGCCACCGCTACCCATCACTTTGATGAAGTCGGAGCCTTGTCTCAACTCATCACGAGTCTTACCGATGGCTTCCGCGACTCCATCAACAGTCCTGGCCAAGCCAACAAAGTGGCCGCAGCTTGGACACTCGGGGTCCTGGCTCTCATACGGTTCTCTGAAGTCACCATGGCCACCATTCTGCGTCAGTGCGTGTCCGGCCCGCAGTATGCGTGGACCAGGGACTAGCCACTCTTCAATTGCGAGCTTGAGAGCTGCTGGCGCTCCGCCGCAGTCGCGAACGGTTGTGAAGCCCCTAGAGAGCATGTCCCGACAGACGTACGGGATGCAGAATGCGGTCATGATCTCGTCTGGCTTGAGGATTTTGCTGATATCGCTTTCGCCGGGTGTTCCGCTGATGTGGACGTGGCTGTCGATCAGACCAGGAATCAAGTACTTGCCGTCAAGGTCCACAATCGTCTCGCCGTCTTCTGAGACGCGCGAAGCCTGGGTCGTGATTGACTCGATCTTGCCATTTCGTATTTGAACCGTGGAGCCGGGGTGACATTTCCCGCTGAAAACGTCGATCACATTGGCGTTGATGAATGTATATCTGGGCTCCGTCGGCGAAGGGAGCCATGGCTTAATGAAGTGTTCCATGTCGACTGTTAACCATGCCAACCAAAATCTACCTGCGATGAAGGCCGAGAGGACGATGGCGCAGTGATATATAGCATAGCGCAGTCGTTCCTAGACCGGCTCACGCTCTATGCACGACACGTTGTCGTCAATGTCTCCAGTCACCACAAGACAGTCCAGTTGAAGTGTCAGCGCTTCTTTCGCCCGTACGGCTGCAACAGGATACCTCGGTGATCAGTATTCAGAAAAGGAAGTACAAGCGAAGTCGGGAGTCTGAAACAGTGCAACGGCTGACGGTATCGAGGTAATCAAAAAGTCTGCTAACATAGACGGCATACTACGTTCACGACTGCATGACTGAACGAGACGCACGATTATCTGTCCTCTTAGATTGGGACGAATGGCATTATAGGCGCGGCCCTACTCAATAGCTGCAATCCGCAGTACGGTGTATCGTACGGTTGAACTCCGAGTTAATTGGCTCGACTGCGATACGCACCCCCAGGGCCGTCTCGGACGAGACGACTTTGAGCGCGGCGACCAGGATGGCTGACTTTCAGGCCGCGGTAGATAATAAGCGTAGGTCGAAAGCCTTCAGCATCTACGCCGGCTATGATCAGTCGAACATCGTCGTAGACGTTCTGTACATCTGTCAAACTGCAAGTATTGCGTGTCCCAGCTGCACTACAATGTAAGTCTATATTTGTGGTGTATCTAATGGGAAGAACCAACCTCAAGTCCTACGAGAACGTCAGTGCAGTGTATTCAGCAGCTAACGGTAGCGACCGGCTTGATAGCTTCTCCGAGAACACAGCGTTAGACCCGTCCAATGTGGCGTTATCTATAGAGAGCTCCGTCAGACTCGGCAGCTTTGTCGCTTGCGGTGAAGGATCCAGGTGTATCCCATTCGTCATTGCAGTCGCTCTCCGAGATGATGTCGATGAATGGGTCTGAAAAACATCGGCTCCTAGCTCGGCAGCGGTGAATTTCGGGCGGTCAAGACTAGAAATGGGCGGTATCGATCCGAACCACTGCCGATTAGCATCCGAAAGAGGTAATAACGGGTCACAGTCGCTCTAGTCGAATACGAAGCGTTATACTTCGATAAGGTCGTTATTTAGAGCGCAAAAGGCGTATTGGTAGCTATTTTCAGTATAGCTTAACTATATAAAGGTATTTACTATTTAGTCGATATTTGTTTACTATAGAGTCGATATTAGCCTACTTGCAATATGCCCTATCTACCTATAAGATACTCTAATAGATAGTAAGATCGCTTAGACTAATAGTACTTAAATCTTTATTAGCTTAGTTAACAATAGTATACTAGATATTAAAATCGGAAGATTTAGTATAGTAGGATCCTAATTATTTATATTAGAGTTAAAGAGAGGACTATTATTAGACTATACTACTAAGTTAGCTATATTAATTTAGTTTCTAAAGATATCTATAATTAGGCTTATTCTATAGTAGTTAAATAGTAATTATATTTCTAGATAGGTCTATAGTATCTCTACTTGCTTCCCTCTTAGTACTTCTTATATTACTTTAGCTATTATAATAATTTAGTTATATAGTTAGCTATTATATAGTAAGAAGCTATTTATATAAGGTAGTTAATATACTTATAGTATTTAAAGTATATAAACTAATACTTAGGTTCTAAAAAGGTCTATTAATACTATTAGTAGTTATAGAGTTATATATAAATCTATTAAAGTATTAAAGTATATAGCTAGAACTAATAGCTCCTATAATAAGCTAGGAATTATATATTTAGACTTATATAGTATTAACTACTTATAAACTAGTTATAGTCTAGAAGATAGTATTACTAGTAAAGAATACCTACTAGCTATTAATACTATAAATTAGTACTCTAGTACTAGTAACTAGAGTAATATATATCTCTACTTACTCTTCTAGAGCTTATAGAATATTATCTACTTTAGTAAAGTCTTTAAGACTTCTCTATTTTAGCTATACCTTCGTACTATTAGTAGACTACTCTAGATTCTAAATAAGTACCTCTTATTAAAGTATATAGGTATAGTTAGATTAGTAGATATATAGTAATATAAAGTATCTAAGAGTTATAAAGTAAGTACCTATCTTATAGGTACTTAAGCGCTAGTATACTTAGTACTTCTATAGAGTAGTATAGTAATAGCTATAACTCGTAATAGTACCTTCCTTCTTTACTAAAGGAGCTCCTATAATAATACTAGCCTATAGTAGTATAGCTTACTCTAACTCTATAACTACCTCTAGTAGTCTTACTTTCTCTATATACTTCTCTATACTTATACCTACTACGTATAACCTTACTAGTCTAGTAGCTAGTATTAGACCTTATAGGTAAACTATCTTAGCGCGTTATAGTATTAGTACTAGTCGAGTTAGTAGGAATCTATTATATATAGGTAGTATACTTCTCTTAGTTATACTAACGTCTATATATATTACTAATAGGTCTATCTAGTACTCTAGTTATAATCTAAACGTAGTAGGTAGACTATCTTTATATAGATAGTATACGTAAAAGGTAGCTACTAGTATCTTACTTCCTAGTAGTACGTTACTCTAAGGTTCTTTACTCTTACTACTATCCTTCTATTATACTCTATATCTTAGAGCTAAGTAGTCTCTCTTAACCGAGTCTAATACCTCTTTAACTTTCTACTTAGACTTATATATCTCTTTCTATTCTATAATAACTAGTAGAGGAATAGGTAGAATCTAGCCTTTAAGGGTATTAGTAGCTACTTAGCGTAGTAGGCTTATATAGAAGATATTATAAATCTTTATCTAGTTAGTAAGGCATATTAATAACTTCTATAATAGGAAAGGAATCTAAGTACTTATAGTCTAACTTCTTTATAAATTAGATAGTCTTAATATTCTAAGTATTAAGCTAGACCTTATTACTAACCTTATATACTA
Organism: Oleoguttula mirabilis; assembly: GCA_035135055.1. Classification (NCBI taxonomy): domain Eukaryota; kingdom Fungi; phylum Ascomycota; class Dothideomycetes; order Mycosphaerellales; family Teratosphaeriaceae; genus Oleoguttula; species Oleoguttula mirabilis. Next base: position 374 of record JAVFHQ010000041.1, on the reverse strand, counting down.
GTACGCTAGTTCTATATACGTTTACTACTTCTACTTATTATACCTAGCTTAGATTATATATATTCTTTAGCTACTATAGTACTCTATATATAAAGTTAGTAATCTTATTAGCTTTAAGTATATAGAGTAGCTATATAGTTATTATAGCTAGTCTTATAACTATAAGTACTTCTATTCGAGAGTAATAACTAAGATTAGTAAAGAATAGTATTATACCTATACTAGCTAAGACGTAGTTATTAAGTACGAATTCTACTAGTAGTAGCTAGTTAGTCTAGTTATCTTAGAGGTAGTTAGTATTATTAGAGTATATAGATCTTAGCTAGTATATACAAGATAGCTACCTAACGAAGGAGTAGTACGTTAATAAGGTA